>OY253750.1:17010864-17175343 GCA_958009045.1 Oxytorus armatus | reverse complement strand
CAGACTCGAAGAATGTCAATATTGTCGGAATTCGATGTTTCGGGTATTTGATCCAAAACGGAAGACGAAAATTACATCAATTTTGATGGGAATACGTTTGTAGAAAAAAAATTCCGCCGATGAAAATTGATAAACAAATCTAATTAATCGTATTGGTTCTCACGAATTATCGTACTTTTCTCTTCCGCAAACCTTTCGCAACTAAGGTTTAAAAACCCAGCCCCAGACTTTTAATTCCTCGTTCAGATAAATAGAATAAATGATTTAGTGCGGTTTCTGCATAAGGTGGCTTTTAAGCATTGCCTCACGAAAAGTTCCTTCGATCCGTTCTCCCTCCTTTTCGCTCTCAATGTCCTTCTTGAATTTCTCGTTTATCCCCACGTGTTCGTCATCCCTTACGAAGATTCGTGGATCGTTCGAATATGCCACGAGTCTCAGCATCGTCTTTGTACGCCCACGAGCGTTCATTTTACAGGGTGCTTCTCTCGCTTCCCTTGGAGGAATGAGGACAAGTAGAAAAGGATGAGAAAGGGGAAAAGGACAGAAGTTCGTCCTTTTTCATCTATATAGGTATTTTGTTGTCACAGGAAAGGAAAAAAGGAAGGGATAGACGAGGAGGAGGGAATAGTGGTGGAAATGGTGGGCAAGGGAGTTAAGGGAAAATGCGACAGAGATAAAGAGAGAAAGCACGAGGGAAAGCACATAGCGGTATATTGAATTTCCGAAAAGCGCGTCGGGTTTCAAGCGGATGATACGAGCCATCCTTAAAGGCTCTGAGATCGAGTTAGGTGCCTCAGGACTCGTTTATGGGGTGGTAGAAAGGACGACGAAAGACGTACAATCCAGTGTGGAGGGTTAAGAGACGACGAGACGGCAGGGGGAGGACGACGAGAGTTTGAAGCGTTGTGAAAACAACGCTTCGGGGCTGAATGGCGGAGAGCCTGTGTGTGGACGGGTGCCAAAACAAAAAAAAAAAAGGGAATGGAAAAGGCAGAGGGGATGAATGCTGAATTATCATTGAGAAGCGTAATGCGGTGTAAGCCGAAAATTGAGTTTTGAAAGTCGTCCAAACTTTGGTTTTTTTTTATATCTTTGGGAGGAAATTTTCTAAGAGATAAAAATCTATACGAGAAAATGAAAATGAATAAAATAATTACTTTCAATTTTACGTATTTCATTGAATTAAATTCCTGAGAATTAATTCGAAATATTGAGTTTGAATTAATTTGTTTCAGCAAAATTAATTCTCGAGTAACTTTGTCTAAATTTTGATTTTACGAGAGATTTTCCCATTGATGAAAAGTATGCGACAAAATGTATAGCATTTATAATTCATAAAATTAAAATTTAAATCGTTAAAGGACACATTATAATTTATTTGGAATAAATAAAGTTGGATTGCAAATAACTTCGTTCCTTGTAGCACGGTTTTTCGGGATCTAAAAGGGTCTGGAGGACTTTGTTGGGAGGAGGAAAAATCGAACACGCTCGAGTGAATCTAATAGAGATTATCCCATCTGGACGATTGCCGAATTTCTCTCGTTCTCTATTTTATACGAACCGAGGGCGTAGTCTGCTCGCAACGATACAAAGAAATCGCGATTTTACTCCAGGGAGGGATTTGCCAAAAAAAAAAAGGGCCAATGTAGTAATTTTCGGTGAAGCTGATGAAAAAAATCTCATTATAATTTAAATTTAAATTTCTCAGGAAATCAATAATCAAATTATGATTATTGTACCGATAAATATCATTGAAAATTGTGAAGTATCTTCTCTAATTTTCGCCGAGCAATCATAATGCTAAAACGAAATTATTGGCAATCTATTATTTTACAGAATACATTTAAGGTAGTAGTCTGGTAACTTAAGCCGATTTTCATGTCTTTTTTTGGAGGGCGTTTTTTTGTAGGAAAGTAAAAATAAATCGTTTTGCATATTTAGGATGTTTTTATTTACATATTAAAGATACGAAAAAAAATTTGTTTGAAAAAATTTAATAGTTTATTATTATTATTATTATTGATCGAAGTTGGCACCTCGAAAAAAAAGCGCATGGGTGGCCCCGGTGATTTTGGCTCTTGATGTTATCTGAAATCAAAAATTCTTGATAATTATCAATCTATAGACGTGCCATTCTGGTCGGAACTACTGAAGTTAAATTTCATGGATAAATAACAAAATGGCGGACTTTGGAAAAAAAAACATTTTTTTCCAAAATCTGCCATTTTCTTAGATGAATTTTGTTAGTTAAATTTCATGGATAAATAACAAAATGGCGGACTTTGGAAAAAAAAAGTTTTTTTTCCAAAGTCCGCCATTTTGTTATTTATCCATGAAATTTAACTTCAGTAGTTCCGACCAGAATGACATGTCTATAGGTTAAGAATTATCAAGAATTTTGCATTTCAGATAACATCAAGGGCCAAAATCACCGGGGCCACCCACGCGCTTTTTTTTCGAGGTGCCAACTTCGATCAATAATAATAATAGTAATAAACTATTACATTTTTTCAAACAAATTTTTTTTTGTATCTTTAATATGTAAATAAAAACATCCTAAATATCCAAAACGATTCATTTTTATTTTCCTACAAAAAAACGCCCTTCAAGAAAGACATGAAAATCGGCTTAAGTTACCAGACTCCTACCTTAAAATACTGAAAATATTTATTTTCGAGGTAGTAAAATATTTTTTCGATCTAAAATAAATCGGAAAGAATGATTTAACTGTTGGAACAATCTTCTCAAACTGACAATCATAGTACCACAACTTGACTCGGGGAAAAGTACGACAGCCGAGACGTCACGTATATCCACGAGCTAATTAGGCCCTCTCGAGATGCCTGAAAACGTGTCTCCGTCTAACTCGAGCGTTTACTTGATTCAATCGAATTAATTCGAGGGCGACGCGCGTCCGCGCGACAGACTTGAGTAATTGGACACTTTCTCTCTCGCTCTCTCTCCTCTCCTATATCTCGTGTGTATAGCGGAAAATGTGTTTCAAGATGAGATACGACGTTGTACGAGAGAAAGAGTGAGATGGCAAAACCAAGTGGTGTGTAGCACGTGGCGAAATTAGCCTCGCAAATTTCGTCTAATTAAAGGCCGTTAGTGAAAGCACGGCGAGTTCTTCTATCTTTCTTTCTCTCTCTCTCTCTCTCTCTCTCTCTCTCTCTCTTTCTCTCGTGATGTTATGAGCGCCCCACCGCGACGTGAAAACGTGTGTGGCACTAACTCTTGTGTGAGCTACCGCAGTGTCACGCTCGCTGGAGACAAATGTGCGACGCGATCTTTGCGGTCCTCTTTCTGCAATGGCACTAGCTAGACAGACATAGCACTCGCAAGATCGTCGTCTTCATTCTGTTCGTATCTCATCCTATTTCATTTTAAACGATGTTACTCGGTGCAAAATAATAATAAAAAAACAAAAAAAACTTTACAATAAGAATTATATTTTTTTCATTTTGTTTAAATATTTTTTGAATTATGCAGCTAAAAAGTCAAGCAATTCTTGCTAATTTGTGAAAAATGAAAGGGATAAGATTTTTCGTTAAGAATATTCACCTGGAGAATTTGATAAAAAGAATTGTCAAGAATTGGATGAGGAACCAATGTTCTTTTTAGTTTAAAAGAATGAGATTAATCATTTTCGAGTTATAACTTGTACTAGAAAATAAATTTGCAATTTCAAAAAAAAAAAAACAAAAAAGATAAGACATGTAATTTAATTTTTACGAGTTAAAAATTAAATGAGAAATTCGCACGATTTTCCAATCGGAATAGAATAATAATTTTCAAAAAACTGGATAGCATTATCGAATTTTAATATTCATTATTTGAAATCTAACGAGTCTCGTTGCTTTTTTTTAACGAAACAGAACGGAGATGAGATTGAAAATTCCAAGCGTATTTGGAAATGTTCAATCTCTTGCCTCTTGCCCGTTCCGATAGGATTCATCAATATCGCGCGATGTTCGGTATCCAGATTAAACCCTTGTCGAATGGGTATCTCGTCGTATCGATCATTTCTGAGGTTCGAAAGAGCCGGGTTCGGTATGTGGCTTATGTATCGGTGAAACCCGGAGTGTTTCCCGAGAAAATTCATTATTGGCTTTGTCGGTTCGAAGTGATAGCGTTCTCGTGCCGACATGTAACCCGTCCGCCCGGGTCTTTGGTCTCTCGACCTCTCGACGTCGAAAATCTCGTTAGCGTAACGTCCACGACGTGGACTAACGCCCACGTGTTACGTTGACGTATTGGTTTTTTTTTTCTTTTTAATTTTTACAATTTAATAAGGCCATGCTGTGATACACCGAGAATTCAATTAAATGGGACGGAGCGATAGAAATATTACGAGGTATAAAGTGAGAAAACGTCTGATAAGTCTTCGATACCTTCCGGATGGAAATAAAACGTTTTCTTAATCAATAGTTCTCGCGAAGAACTTAATCAAAGACGAGGAGACAAAATGTCTAATAAATTTTCGACACCTGGATAAAATGGAAAACCTTCATCGTGCAATTCGTTCTCGAGAAGAACTCATCTAAAGTCATAGCACGTGCAGAATTTTTTTTACGATTATTCTCAGTTGCAGTAATACTGCCAGTGATAAAAAGAAAGAAGCCTTTTTTTTAAAGGAAAAAGGCATAAGAGAAGGCGAGGAGAAAGGAAGGAAAAAATAAGCTCGAGCTGTTTCTTTAAGGTTCTCGATATTTAACATACGTAACGCGAATTATTTTCTCTTAGCCGACTTTCTAGAGTGCCTGAAAAGTTGTTTAAAAGAACACAAATTGAATGTTCACTTCGAAAAATCAATGTAAATCTTTTAATAAAATTTTCCGAAGACTCACCTATCGTGATCATGACCGTACGAGGGATTAATCCTTCTCGCGTAAAGTGACGCTCCACCCTCCGAAAGATAACCATCGCATATGTCCGAGAGCGTTCTGCTACCGACGTTCACGCCACTTCGTAAAACTTCACCGTCGCTCAGATAACCCGAAGCAATGTCTATGTCCGTGTAATCTTGTCCGACGTGATGATGTGACGATGAATGAAGGACCGTGTACTGTCGTCCGGTTGTGCGGCTCGGCAAAGTTTGCAGACATCTCGCACCGGGTGTGTAACCACGAAGAAGCGGCTGCATTGGTTTTACTGTCATTTCGCCCTCTTCCTCGGTCACTGTGCCAACAACGCAGGGTGAAGTTTCCGTTAGGACCTGTAAAGAAAAGATTTTATTCAATGCGACAGCCATTTTGAATTGAAATTCGGGAAAAAATCATTTATATTTGAAGCTTCTGTTATTTAAGAGTCTGTGTTGAAGCTAGTGTATTTTTTTCATCGTGTATTTCGTAAAGAAAAAAGGATTTTTAAAACTTTGTTTTACATCAGTTTCCATTCGACTCGTAGAATTACGGTTCAGTCGGTATTTTTCCAAAAAAGTACTCTTCATCGGCCAATCAGTGAAATCTCACTTATTCGAACGAATAATGTAAAAAAAAATTTAACTGACCTTTTCCATCTGCTCGAAAGTCGTATCGATCTTTCTGTTCGGTATAGTTTTTATTTCACTTCCGCTCTCGCTACTTGGTCGATAAATAACGCTACTGTCGCTCGAGTTGCTCTGACCAGTGCTGTTTGAATTGCTGTGCGAGCTCTCGGACATTAGATCGGATATGCTAGGCATCGGCGATACCATCGCAACGGTATTCGGATCTAATTTACGATGTAACGAGTCACCCTTGAGTTTCGTCGCGCTCGGAATATTCAATATGTTTATGTCTTTTTGTTGTTTCGTCGTGCCTTTAACGAGTGCCGTTGGCTTTGGTATACTCGAGCCGGGACTTATTCCCGGACCCGTGACACTCTGACCATTTTGTCCAGGACCCGGAAGTGGATTTGAATTCGTTGTCGTTTGGGTGTTTATCAAATTTTCACCGCATTTAACAATTCCAATCTGTGTTTTATTGTCATTGAAGGATTCTTGCCGATGACACGACATATCGACGATGTCACGATCTACGTGATCGAACGTTTCACGATTCTGCTCATCGATATGATTTTCATTGATTCTCGAACGTATCTCATAATTGTCGTTCAAACTTTTGCCATTTTTCGCCTCATACTCGACGCTCCTCTGCGCAATCTCGGTCATCTTTTCCTCCGACTGTATGGTATTCGCTTGATTCATGGTGCTGATAGTTTTCTCAAAATTTAACGTTTCGTTCTCAAGACACATTGGATTGCCGAGCATTGAAATTTCGTTTCCGGGCTGTCTAATGAGCCCATTGGAGTTGGGTATCAGTCCTTTATTAAGACCGTTTGGTGGTCCTTTCAGATTTTGCGGAAGTATCTTCGAATCATTTATTTTACCAGGCAATTCCATCTTTGGCCTTTGAATTGTTTTTTGTTCGGTCTTTGGGCTTGCCAAAATGTTTGTTTCCTGTGTTATTTGCTGTTGTTGTTGTTGTTGTCGTTGGTGTTCTTGTTGCTGGCTGACTTTCTGCTGTACCGACGGAGCAACGGGAGTATTTGTTTTTTGCAATTGTCCCGATTGCTTCAGCGGATCGAAGTTATTGACTTTTTTCTCGTTAGCCGTCACTTTCGTGACGTAATTTGTGACTTTGCTCGATGTTTTACCATCCTCGTGGGTCGCCGTCGGATACGACAATTTTTCCGTTCCTTTCGTACGGGCTATTTTACTCTGTGCCTTCGATTGTTCCTTTCGGGCACTTTTTGGACTCGCTTGTTTCGCCGGTTTTGCCTGTAGCTTCGATTTCAACGCTCGCGTTTTCGGCGACTCGACCTGGCACTTTGTTTGATCGCACAGCGACGTTGAACTGTCCGAGTGCTCGGAGCGCGCCGATGAAAAACCCGAGGAGCTCGATGTTCGCTTCGACACGGCTGACGATGCCTTGCCCCGTTCCGAATTTTTATCCTTGTTGTTGAATAGCTTGAATTTGTCGAGAACGGAATTTTTGTTCGTCTGTTGGGTTGTCGGTGGCGGAGGTCCGGAGTACGGTGATTGCTGCGGAGCACGTAGACCACCCGGACGTCCAACGGTCGAGGCTCGGGGACTGTGAAATTTACGGAAAAACAAATAATCGAAATTAGTTAATTGAACGCACCTCGTGAAAATTCAACAATTTTTTTTTTCTAACAAGGTTCAGGTCTGAAGGGAAGATCATTTTCTTCTGCAATATCAAAATGTACGGATATGCGGGGTAAAAAAAATTAATAAATGTACAGTAACATAAAATCTAGAATGAAGTTGGAATTTTTGATTTTACAATTGCTTGCCCCTTCCAATTTATCAACTCGACAAATATTGTCGAAATAACATAAACAAATTTACAAATAAATGAAAAATGGATCGAGAGTTTTAGATTAAAAAGAAAAAAAAACAGACACGACTTCTATGTATTGCGTGAGGATTAACTAACATGTGTTATGTAAGAAAAACATAAAATAACCTCGGTGTCGTGGCGGTTGGTTGCCGATTCGTCGATCCCTGACTCCTCGGTTGTGGAATGAAGGAAAGCGCCTGGGGTGGCTGCTGTTGACTCGGGCTCGTGCTCCTCGAACTGCTTGCACTGCCAATACCACCGTTTCCGTGCTTCAGTCCTGCTGAAACGTACGAAATTCTATTATCTCAACGCTCTCTATAACTCTATCACTCTGCCGGTCGCATGAATTCTCGATGAGAGTGTCGAACATGCTTGTTGGGCCAATCTACGACCACTTACTTGGGCAAACAAACGTAGGAAAGCGCGGTGAAACGAATGACAAACTGAAGGATCAAATATGGTGAACGAGGATTTATATACTCAGAAAGTCTTTTTGAGAGATAAAAATCGAAGAAATGCATTCGCAGTTGAATGCAATTTGATAAATGAAATTTATGAAAACTTTAATTTTCGGTCACTCAATATAGAATAAAATATTGATTAATCAATCATTTGAATAAAAATATTCAATTTAATATAAAATCTAGATAAAACTTGAGTTTTACCAACATTCCCATTATTTTCTTATAAATGAAAATACACAGACATTTTTCGCGATTTAAGGGCGGGGTAAGGGTTTTCATTTTCGAAAAATCGAATTTTTTTTTGTCTTATCTTATTGTTTAACATTTCAAGAATATGTCTTTAAAATTTTAAACCGATCTAAGCAATATTCTTGAAGTTATTGTCTTATTAATCTCCTGGCCTTTAACGCTATACCTCTAACAGCTGCGGGCGGTCGGGCTAGCAGTGCAGCTGTCGAACAGGTATACAGTTTATTCATTGCTATTGTGTATATAGTATATAGTGTATACTATACACTACAATATTTTAAAAGAAGAAACGAGCTGGAATCGATGATTCTGTGTAAGTTGGAAAAAAAAATGTTTTTCTTCACTTTTTTACTTCATAAACTTTAGACGCGTTTTTCTCAAAACTACTTTTTCAAAGTCCGTGTTCACTGCCATTTAAAAACTACATGACCGATTCATTTCAAACTTTGTACACATTTTCTACATATAACATACCTCCCCCCAACGTTTAGTTAAATTTTTTTTTTTACATTAAGGGTGTTTTCCACCCACAAAATGGCGGAATTTTTCGTGGAAAATAACAGTTCACACTTTAGATGGCCGCCAAAAATGTTTAAATGAAAAAAAAAAATTATCAGAGAACGTTGGGGGGAAGATTTGATTATAATTTGACTAAATTTTCATGGTTTTTCATTTTCAGATAATTCCCGGCCGAGTTATAGTGAACACCGCAAATTGTTTTTTTTCCAAGACGTTGTGGGAGAAGCTCTGTTACGGGCTTATGCTTCAATATTTCTGCATGAAAAAATTACACAACATTGTTAAAAGTATGCTCAATAATGTACAAAAGGTTCGAATAAAATTGCTCAATCCATATTTGAGAAAAAAAATCGCAAAAAAGTGTTTTTTTTACGCTGAAACCCTTACCCCTCCCTTAAATAAAATTTGCCGTTTGTTATCCCGTTTCAAAATGCAAGGGTCTCACGGTTATAACATATAGATCGAAAAGTGCTGTATAACAGTGATCAGCAGTTTGGCTCGATACTGTCTGGTGAGAAAATGCTGTTTCGACAGTTAACCCGAGAGTTTGCGGTCGGTGTGGGAGATCTTTGGGCACCTACGCCAAATGTCGACGGCGAGACGCGATAAAAGCAATACGAGCGGTATTGCTTGTCCTCGGTACTGGCATATATACTGGATATACAATTATATATAGTGATGTTTGGATTTATATAGTAAATACACGGATATGCACCGGGGTATATAAACCGTAGTGAGGGGGGGCCAAAGGTCGTAAGAACGGGATAAGCTTCAAAGTGGATGCACGAGACTCGAATATCCTCTGTCGTTTTATGAATCATTTTTTTTATTTATTTTTAATCTTTCCTGATATTTCCCACGTTTGTTCATAGTTCCTTCGTGACAAGAGAGAAAATGATTTTTCTTTGGTATACAATTTCGTACGACGGGAAAGAAAACATTTTCGAAAATTCTGTTGGCAAGGTCTTGCAATTTTCATTCCCGTGCTTATTTTTTATTTCGTCCAGTTTATTTGGCGCACTCTCTGCGACGAGGAAAGAATGAGAAAAAAAACTAATTATCGTTGAATTTATATTGAAAAATTCCAAAATTTCAATTATCGTACAGAATTAAATTCAAAGCACGAATTAAAGTGACCCTAAACTCTATGACAAATCCAGCAGATTGCTCGAGATGATTATTCATTCACGTTTCATTAAAATTCCCTTCGCGCGAGCACCCGGTACTATTTTACACGTAAATAATTGCATAAAATTGCATATTCATCAGTGTGGCACGCAGGCGTTCATTCAAATCATCATTTTTCACTGATCTCTCTCATTCAGTTCGCGCGAATACTCGTCATTGAACAGAGAACTGGGAGAAAACGACGATTCATTGGCTCATTAACCGAAAACAGTCATGAGCTGTTTCCGCACGCAGCTATATATATATATATATATATACGGGCTGTTTCATGCCAAGTCGACAAGTACGTTCTTTTCAAAAATTTTCACACTTTAAAAAAAAACACTAATTAGTCAGGATTACTGTCGATTTTGCCTGGAACATCCTATACATATACTTTGATGTTTTTACCAAAAAAAAAAAATTCAATATACGGAAAAATATAAGTTGTCACAATTTCGTTACAAAAATTAATATTACTACTATAATGAACCTGGAGAGTTTGTTTGTTTGTTTGTCTGTTTATTCGAACGCTCTAATCTCAGGAAATACTAATCCAATATAAAAAATTCTTTTTGCATTGGATAGCCCGTTTATTCAGGAAGGTTCTAGGCTATACGAGCTATTTTGAATGTTTAGTTAATTGTTGATAGTTGTTTTGGTTAGACGTGTTTTGGCTTGTCTTCGATTTTTGCCTATTCCAAAAAAATGGATCAAAGAATCTATATCAAATTTTGTGTGAAAAACAAAAATTAAGTGCGCGGACGCATTCCGAATGTTGACTGTGGCATATGATGAAGCTACCTTGGACCAAAGCAACGTTCATCGGTGGTACAAAATGTTCTCAGAGGGCCGAGAAGATGCGAGCAACGAAATGCTTTCCGGACGCCCGAGCACATCAACAACAGACGAAAACATTGATGAAGCGAAGAAAATAATATTGGCCAATCGTCGAATCACCGTTAAAGAAGTTGCTGACGAACTAAACATATCGATTGGCTCGTGCTATTCGATTTTTACCAATGCTTTGGGCATGAGACGGGTCGCCGCGAAATTCGTGGAAAAATTGCTCAATTTCGAACAAAAACAGTGTCGCGTTAACATTGCTAAGGAGCTATTGGACTCGGCCCGCGACGACCCAAATTTGCTCCAGAGGGTCATAACTGGTGACGAATCATGGGTTTATGGTTATGACGTGGAAACCAAAGCTCAATCATCGCAATGGAAGCTGCTTTTTTGGAATAGGCAAAAATCGAAGACAAGCCAAAACACGTCTAACCAAAACAGCTGTCAACAATTAACTAAACATTCAAAATGGCCGATTTTTCAGCATAAGTAGGGACATGAGTACCATCCTAACGCCACCAAAAAAAATCGAATATCGAATATACGTAGCCCGCGGAAATTAAAAATTCGCGATACTTTTTGAACAGACCTCGTATAACTTTATGCTATGACCCTAAGGAGCGCGTTGAATCGGGGGATGGGAATTACACAACATTGTCAAAAGTATGCTCAACAATGTACAAAAGGTTCGAATAAAATTGCTTAATCCATATTTGAGAAAAAAAATCGCAAAAAAAGTGTTTTTTTTACGCTGAAACCCTTACCCCTCCTTTAAAGCGAGTGAAACCGCGGGGCACAGCTAGTTTTTTGTACAAATCTTTGTTGGGATATAGTTTTTTTTTTCATTCTATTAAGTGGCCAATCCATTGTACTATTTATCGTTATATATAGATGCAACGACGTTGCAACTGCTTGATTCAGATATCGTCTTACACACGTCGATTACTACCCACCTACGAGAAACGAGTAATTTTATACTTCTCGGTTCTCCTCAGGGCTTCCGAATACATTCATCGTATCGCTCTTGTTCCTTTCACACATAAACGTCCGTTTGTACTTTATATTATTTTTTTTATATATATATTTTTTTCTCATATTCGTAACGTGTCTGCAGGTTATTTTTCGTCGTAATTCGCTAAGTTCAGATATAGTGTTTCATTGATGGGCTAAAAATCAAGAGTATCTCATTGAATATTTCAAAGAATAAAGTTGCCATTTTTAATGTTCAATGAAGATAAGTACCATTTATGATCAAATCGAATGATTTTTAAATATTTTTCTTTTAAATCATATGGATTCGTTAAATTTCCATTCGTTTACTTTTTCCATGTTAAATTCAAATTTCTACGACATGCAGACAAATCGGATATTCGTAAAAAAAAAGAAGAAAAAAATTGTTTTAGACGATGCAATGAATTATTGAAGCGGAACAAGTAGCCCGTAAATTCTCGCGATCAGATATATATATACGGGAAGGTCTTCTTGGGAATTTTAGAGCGTTGTACAAGTGTGTGTGTGTGTGTGTGCTCAGTTGTGGTTGACTCAATTTATTCATCGAATCTGTCGCCAGCTCGGACGAGCTTTCGCGTTTGTGGAAGCTCTTACAGAGCGCGTTTGGTGTCTCTATACAACCCACGGTATTATACTGAAGTATGCACGTAGTACGTATATATATATATACATACAAAGATTTATTATAACAGCATAGGCAAGGAGAACCTGATCTATGCAGCTCGTTTCCTCGGCTCGAGTTTAGCACACACACGAAAATAAGTTTAAAAAAAACTATGAAAAGGTAGGAGAACAGATGCATACATTTGCATATCTGCAAATCTCATCTAACTTCCTGGTTGATTTTTTAAATCATTTTTTTTTTCAGAATTTCAAAAGGAAAGCATATATCTAAAATTCTTTATCTGGCAGTGCGAAGACTTTGGATACAGGGACGTCTCTATTACCATATCTGGTAATAGTGAATAAGGTAAATAATAAGAAAGTTCAAAATTTATCGTACAATGGACACAAACTTTTAGCGATTGATCCTCAAACATGAATGTCAATTCACCATCCCCAAAAATCTCGTTTTGCACTCTCAAGGGTGGGCACTAGATGTATAGTCTTCAATGCTTACATTAAATCAAAAACATTAAATTATTTTTCCATAAAATATCTCAAATCCATGGTTTTATAATGGTTCACATTTTTTGTTAAATCTTGATACGCTTGAAAGATTAATTTATCGTTTTTTTGTGTGTGTTTGTACGATGATGAATACGTGATTTTTTTTTCCACCGTGAGTGTGGCATTTTCATAGACACGTAATCGCAACGCATTTGACAACAATGGTCCAACAATAGTCCGGGGACGAGTCGTCAGAGGGGTAAACTCCCTCTCTCTTCTATTTATCTCTTTTTTTCACTCCCTCGGTGAAGAGCGATAGAAATACACAGTGAGAGACCTTAAAACCGAAACGTGACTGGGCATATAGCGTAAAGAGCGAGAGAGCTTTGGCCCTTGTCAAGCTTTCGAATGATTCATCGCGAAGTCAGAACACGAGCAATCGATCTCGCGTTTATCGCGCTGCCGGCGCGAAATTAATGGGGCCTTCGTTCGTTGAATTCACGATCGGGAGAGTTTGGCGAGAGTGAAAGAACGATATATATATCCATTGAAACGCGAAACCACCTGCTGGACCTATGTGCGTTCGAAATTACTCACAAAATGTTTATTTCATTGGGAATAAAAACAACAAAAGTACTTACGAAGATAAAAAAGAACATAGGAATATTTTAGGGCGCTATAGTTTTATACTCACTCGTTAAGGAGAGATATACACCTAGCATGGTCGAGAAAGTCGATTTTTTTTGCATTTTCTTGAAGCTTGAGGTCTCAAGGATATCTAGTGAAAATTGCAAGTCAATATCTCGATAAATAACGAAGTTACGGCTGAGAGAGTGAACCGCCTCCGAGAGCGCGCCGGATTTCGTCTGTGAATAAATATTCTGGGAAAAATGGATAACAGATATAAAGGTTCTCGGAGAGCTTATCGTTCCGGATCTTTTCGCAAAGATCGAAGTGAAAAGAAAAAACCGCCTAAAAATCGGCATACTGCCGAAAAAGTAGAGCTTTCCGACGAGAATATCAGTTCCGGTGCCAAAAAATTGAAGACTGGACGTGACAGATCCGTACCAGAAGATCCAAACATCGGGTAACGAATTTCGAATTTTCTGACAGTATTTACTGCCTTATCGGAATGTGTAAAATGCCAAAAAGTGTGATAATGATGTTCGATTCTCAATAGAAAGCACTCGAAAGCAGTCATGAACGAGTTAGGAATGTCGATAGGATCGGGCGCAAACTTGTACGCTACGCAAGAAGACGAAACTCGCATAGCGAAAGCCGAGCTGCAAGCGCAAGAACAGACGAGAGAAGATCGAATACGGCGCCGACAACAAAATTTAGAAGACACGAAAATTCCGTCGACCGTAGAAGACTTACACTATGGGCCTGGTATCGATGATTCCATGTAAGTTGACAAATTTCATGATTTATTCATTCCCAAATTTTCAAACGCGTTTTTCTCAAAACCACGTTTTTCAAATCGGTACCCAAAATTTCTCGAAAACCAATGACCCGATTACCTTGAATTTTTTTCTGGTTATTCTATACGAGGGGGGACCCAAAAAAATGGGATTTGCGCTGCGGCGGGGAGGGAGAGTGGGGGAACCCATTGCTCGACCAGGTGTCCGTTGGGGACACGTCTCCTGAGTTAGTGTGCGAAGTTCTGTCGCCGTGAGTGCATCGGCTCGCCCGTGGGAATTTTTGTAGTGAAACAACTTTTTCCATTTCGGCGAAAACGTGATAGCCGATTGTCGAGAGCAACGCGCGGCTGTGAAATTTTGTTTCCTGTTGGGGAAATCGGCCGCGGAAACTACTGTAATGCTTAAGACTGCTCATGGAGATGCTGCCCTAAGTAAAACCAGAGTCTACGAGTGGTTTTCACGTTTTAAAAATGGAGAAATGTCAATTGAAGACCAACCCCGTTCAGGACGCCCCTCAACGTCAAGAAGTGACGAAAACGTCGACAAAATCAATGCTCTCATTCGTGAAGACCGTCGCCGAACCATTGATCAACTCTGTGAGATGTCTGGGATATCATGGAGTTCAATTCAGAGGATTTTATCCAAAGATTTGCACATGAGCAGAGTTGCAGCGAAATTTGTCCCTCGCCTTCTCACGGACGAGCAAAGGGAGCGTCGAGACTTTAGGCATGTTTTGAACTTCAAAATCAGCTCGAAGAGGACCCTGAACTTTTTTCTAAGGTGATTACTGATGATGAATCGCGGTGCTATGGATACGACCCTGAAACAAAACAGTAATCAAGCGTTTTGCAACTATGGAGGAGGTAAAACAAAAATCGCTGGAAGGCCTAAAGAACATCCCGATAAGTGAATTTAAAAAATGTTTTGAACATTGGAAGGATCGTTTGCAGAGGTGCGTTGTGGTCAAAGGAGAATACTTTGAAGGTGATCGAAATTTGGTGTAAAAATATTAAAAAACAAAGAAATTATTGACGAAATTCCCGTTTTTTTTGGGTCCCCCCTCGTACATCATTATCTAGTACTTGTCATAGGATTTTTTTTTTCGTTGCTTAGTTTTTGTTTTATAGGCAAGATAATAACTAACTTTTAGTCGAAAAATCGCTATGTTCAAACGTCCGCCATTTTGTCATAAATCGATATTTTCAAAATTGGCTATGTCAAGTACTAGATTTTAGTATCTAATTTAATAAGCTTTTTGGGTTTTTTGTTTCAGATGATTTTTGAAGAAACGCCAGTGGGTACCGTTTACCCAGATTTTTTTACGGCGCTCCGAAGATTACACAACAACCTCGTTAATTTGTAATTTTTTTTTAATAAAAGAAATTGAACATCTTTCTAAATGTGCATACTGTTAGATAGAAAATCTCCCAATCCGAGATTTCGAATAGTTTTTCTTAAAAAAATTCTCAAAAATGATCCTTTTTTTGCGGTTCCTAGGTGTATATTTCCCCTTAAGACGAACGGGAGGAAAATAAAAAATATCAATTTCAAAGTTCAAAAAATGAAAAATAATTATTAATATTCAATACTCTGAAATTAATATTTTTTATTTTATAAAAATAATACAAAAATTCAAAAATAAGCAAAGTTCAAAAAATTAAGAATTATTATTAATATTCAGAACTCGTTTTATTTTTGTATTAATGACAAACGATTCTGATTTGATCGTTCAAAATGAAATTTGAAAACTTGTTATTAGAAAACAAACGAAAAAAAAACAACAAATTTTACCTCAAAATAAAACGAATATTTGGTGTGATTTCAAAAAACGAGTACGGGATAATCGATATTTCGTATTTAAATCCAGCACATCGTAAGTGCGCGTTGTCACGTTTTTTCAGCATATCCGTTTGTTTAACGATGAGAAATTACATATCATTTTCTTGACAATAATAAGAATTTCTTAAGATGGAAATATAACACAAAAATTTGACGGAATCGACGAAACACTGCACAGTTAAGCATCACACACAAATTAACGCGAAATAAAGAGATAACAGAAAGTGAATAGGAAATTTAGAGACAGATTTTCAAAAAAATTATCACATAAAACGAAGGAATAAAAATATGCGAGAAGGAAGAAACTTTATAACGCAAAACACTGGCGCAGCCTCCGGTAAGAGGGACTTTCGTACAATGCTCTGTCGAAGATCCGGATACATCGACGAGAGCGTGATTATCGGGAGTAAGTCAGTATTAAGAGGAAAAACGGGAAGAGGCGTGTAACAAGAAGCAATGCATGGTGTGCACCGCTCGTTGCACGCCTTTTCGTACGACTACGCACATTAGAGATATATTCATTCGATGGACCGCACTGCTGAGAGAGTAAATTCGATGTATACAGATATATAGATGCGAGACGAGTGCGTTCCACAAGTAAACTTTTGTATATATTTACCCCACTCTTAACCAGCACACACCGGCTTATCTTGGCCGATGTTTTCTATCTTTATTTATCTGTTTCTTCGTCACTCTCACCGTATATCTCGGCGTCTATCAGTCTCGCATCCTTTTCTTCTCACCAGAGTACATTAAGTGCAACCGTTTCATATATATATATAAACCCAAGTATAGGTACTTGTTCCAGCGCATGGTAACAAAATGCATTTGTAGAGGTTGAATCAAAACTTGTTAATGCATACCCATTGTTTCCCAATTAAATTGATTTTTATTCAATTTTTATACATCAATAACTCTGAGTCTTTGGAGTTTTGTAAATAATTACATTTACAAATGAACATTGACATTTTATTAGATTTCGAAATAATTACATTTCCAATTGAAATTTCTTCTTGATGTTTTTCTTTTTCAATTTCACCGTTCAAGCCAATTGTTACAATTTCCATTCAATGAAATATACTTTACAAATAAATGATTGATTAAGGGGGGAAATAGGGTTAGACGGTTCAAAACATCGATTTTTTTTAAATTTCATAAATTGTTAGTAAAACTATTGAAAAATATGTTCCCAAAATTTTAAATGAAAATTCCGACTCGTTCTATTGTTATAAGCCATTAAAGTGAGTAGCTCTCCTTCAAGCCTCGAGCGGTACTATTTTTTCAAACGCGTTTTTCTGAAAACGACTTTTTTTTAACTTGCGTACACGCCAGTTCGAAAAGTTTTCAACCAATCGTTTTGAAAATCGGCAGTTACTTTCTTCATAGTATTGCGCTCTATATGAACCTAAAATCGGAATATTATCATTATTTAAAATAATTTTTTTTTGCAAATAAAGTTGTAAAAAATGGCAAAAAATCATGCTTTTTTGTTTTGACCCCAGTAAAAAATTCAATTTTCTATTTTTTCGATAGCATTTAGGCTCATATAGAAGAGAGACATATGATAAAAGTAAATTCCAACCTCGTTTGATTTCAGATGAAAATTGCGGCTTCCAGAATGTACGCAAAATGCTGAGTCTGATTGTGACCTGCAATATGGGGTCGCTAGTATCCCCGGTGTTTTTCAAGAAAATTCTTCAAAAATTTTATAGTATATACTCAAATATATGTATAAAATATTCTCAAAGTTTCAATAAATTATATTCATTTTTTATACTATAAAGAAATTCATGAAAATCATTAAGAAAACGCTGTCCTAAACCTATTTCCCCTTTTAAGGACGAACAATAGTTAATCGTAAATTTTCGAACTCTCTGTACATTATAGATATCGTACGTGTGTGCAGAATGCACTTCTCATATGTATGCAACGAATCTCGTAGGGGGTAAATGCATTCTCGGTGTTACTCCAGCGCTCTTTCTCTCTCTCTCTCTCTCTTTCTCTCTCTTTATCACTGTCTCTCGGGTGTTTAAACGTACGAGACTTTTTCTCGAAACCGCGATACGCGTGCTGTGGTGGTAAATACTCGTTTATATCACACACAAGCGTGTGAGTACACGCAAGAGGGATTGACAGGCCAAGGCGATTAAGTTCAGTGGTTCTCGCCGATATATATCGACGGTTTGGGTTTTTTCTTTAATTTATCGCGTTATGTATCACCTGTGAATACTAATATAAGAGCCAAAAGAACCAGAAATTTTGCATAAATCGATCAAGAGAAATATTGATTTAAAATAATGACAACGATAATAATAAAATTTAGATAATTATGATAATGATCAAATATGATTACCGATTGTTAGAAACATCTCGTGATTCAAATGATCGAATCAAAATGGAAAAGAAAACCCGGAAATTAGACATTTTTACATTGCTTTCCGTTAATTTGTCCATTTTCAAAAAGCCTCCTCTTTGAAAAACGTCTTTAATGACTTCCTGGCGAAGGAATAGCTGGGAACCATTCTCGAATTATAAGGAATCATTATTTTTGCCATTAGCGGTATATTTGTCGTTTTAATAACGTTTTAAACAACCCGATACAATTATTCCAAAAAAAAATACCATGTAAACACAGCTCCTGCAATGATGACGCAAAAAAAATGAAAACTAGAACGTTACATAATATCCCATAGAGAGAAAGAAAAAAGTTGTTACTTTAACGATTTGTTATTTACGAAAAGGTTCGATATTTCATCTTCGAAAAATATTAAGTAAGCTTTTCACGAAATTAAATCGTGTTCTACATTAAAAATTTCAACGTGAGAAAGTAATATACAAAATGGATAAGCTTCTTGACAAGGGATGTTGTGAATAAAAATTGAAAACCGGTTGAGAACCCACGAAGTAACTCGCAAGACCGTAAGAGAACCGAGAGCCTTTCGAGTTCCCTTACGAGAGTGCAGAGTGCATACAGCTGTATAAAATCGAAGTTACGGTACCAAGCTTCTCAGCAGCCGGGAAGATCTTTTTCGCAAGTTATAGAGGATCGAAATTATCCATAGCTATAGTTTAAAACCCTTTGGGATCTCGTCTCTAGAAACGGTTCGAGGATTACCACGGCATAAGATATAGGAAACGGTTCGATGAGCATCCTGTTTCCATTTCGTTTCATTTTCCACTATCTCCTTCTTTCCTCTCTTTTACGCTCGTTCTTCAATGATTTTAATGTACCGCTAACGTATCAGTAGGTAAGGAGTGTATCTGGTCGGACTCCAATCAACCGTAATAATACCAGACGACGAGCTTGAAGCTATATACCGAGCAATTATTGAGTTCCTCGATTCCTTGCTACTGCCTGGTCAATCTATTCACTCTATGGATATCGTTAACGTTACAACACTCTGTCGGGATTGAACCAATTGAGGCTATGGCTCAATTGGTCGTTATATACAGTAGATATATGCAGTTATATCGTAGAATGCGATAATATAAATCTTTTCCTGGATTTTAATGATCAGTAAAAATGATTTAGATTTATGTGGCACACATTTTTATTGATTATTCAATTTATTACTATTAAAATATACGCCGAGAAATGTTTTCGCGCATTTCATAATTATTAAAAACGAGCTGTGCCCCGCGCCGGTTTCACCCGCGTTAAATTTCCTTTCCCCGATTTAACGCGTCGCCGTCTCTCCTTAGGGTTGTAACGTAAAGTTATATGGCATAAAGCCTTTACGAATAAACGGGCTATCTGATATAAAAAGAATTTTTCAAATCGGATAAATATTTCCTGAGATTAGCGAGTTCAAACAAACAAACTATCCAGCTTTATTATAACATAGTATAGATATATTAGTACAGTAGTAAGATAGTTAGATTAGGGTTATAGCATGAAGTTATATGGCCTAGAGCGTTCCTGAATAAACGGGCTATCTAATGCAAAAAGAATTTTCCAAATCCGATTAGTATTTCCTGAGATTAGCGCGTTCGGATAAACAGACGAACAAACAAATAAACAAACTCTCCAGCTTTATTATAGTAGTATGATTATGATAATTTATTTGTTATCAATAAAAAATGCTTTTGCGGTATCGATTTTATATTGATTAGAAGTTGTCTGAAATAAAATAGAAAATTGGTACATTTTCGTTAATTATTTAACAATTTCACCAATGCGACGCTGCTTACGAAAAGTAGCGCGATTCAAATTTCTTACGAAAACTAACACGTTTCGAATTCCACCACGAAAATCAACACGTTTCGATATTCGACGCGAAAACTAGCATGATTCGGCTTCTGCCGCGAAAAGTGGCATGTTTCGGCTTCCGCCGCGAAAACTAGCATATTTCGATTTGCACTGGAAAAAGTAGTATATTTGCCGAACTAAATCGAATAAGATTCACAACTTTCACAAATGTTTTAATAATTTTTTCGGGAGCACTATAAGGAATAAATGAAAAACATTAATGGTGGATTGCCCGTACACCCTTAAACATTTATATTCGTTTTCTATTAAAAAAATAATAACATTATTGAAAAAACGATTCGCAAATACGATACGCAATATTCCACCACACAAAAACTAAAATTGTTTATCAATGATATTTTTCATGACTTCAAGTTTCGGAGTCAGCGATGGAATTGAACAAAATTATTGTTTATAAAAAGTATATTCTACTTACAGTCTGAAGAATCGTTCATTGTGTTTTTATTTCATTGAAAAAAACACAATCATGGAGTGATCAACTAATAAAGTATAAAGTACAGTATAAGTATAAAGTACAGTTGACAAAATCTTCAAAACAATCGATTGAGATATCTCGAGAAATGTCAGGTCTTGGACGAAGTAGCAAGAGGGAAAAAGACTGACATTGTTAACTTTGCATACACCGCAATTGTTTTCGATTTTCTTTTCTCTAATTTTGTTGACCATGGTTTTTTTACTCCAAAATGACGAGGCATTTGCTGTTTGCCATCTTATGATAAGCCTAGCAGACCAAAATTCAAACAGTAAAATATGTATGAAATAAATTTAAACAAATAATAAAACAGTATAAAATGACAAGCATAAATATTTCGTTAATTTGGAGTAAAACAGGATGTTCAAAAAACGTGGAGTAAAAAATGAGAAAAACTTCCAGTGATACTGAAACGTGCTAATTTTCGCGGTGAGAGTCGAAACCTGCTAGTTTTCGTGGTAAAAGCCGAAACACGCTAGTTTTCGCGGCGAATATCGAAATGTGCTAGTTTTCGTGGCAAAAGCCGAAACATGCTAGTTTTCGCGCAGATATCAAGTGTGCTTGTTTTCGTAAGAAATCTGAAACATGCTAGTTTTCGTAAGCAGCGTCGAATGGATCGTTATCAATTTGGAATTACTTAGAAAAAAAAAATTCATGCTGTACAAAAATCACAATGATTTCCTTTTTTACGATTGCGTAATTTATTTCAATTTTTACGAAAAAATCTCCACATGCTGATTAAACATTGATATTACCATTGAAACTTCAAGATCCATTCAGTCTAAGCTCCAATTTCGCAAAAGATGAACAGACAAAAAATATATTGCGCCGGGTGTCGACTTTCCGTTGTCTCGTGGTCGTGATATCCTCTCTTTTTCTCGTTTTCGTTTTTTATTTTTTATCGACCCCTCCACTCCTTTTTTACACCGTTTTATTTTATCCCCAAACGTCACGAGACGTCTCGAGTTACGGGTCTACTGGATGCCCCGAGATAAAAAGAAGACGAAGAAAAAAAAAAACAACCCCGGAGAGCGTAGATTGCAATGCTGGGCGGAGAAGAAGTGAGCATCTCGTCGACCCGAAGTGGCTCGTTTAGAGCGATATCACGATCATCGGGTTAACCGTCTCGCGAGAGATTTTCGTTCGGTCTCTTGCGACGAGGAAAAATCGTCTCGATCTCCGAAGGAAGAAGGAGGCTCAGAGAGAATGAAAGATAAAGAGATGGGGGGAGTGAGCTGAAATGTCATGAAGGAACGATTGGAAATGAGCCACCATAACTTTTTCGGTTTCTCAAACTCTGAATCACTGTTATACAGGATGCAGTGGGTAGCGCCGGTCGTACTTCGTGACGCCGATCTCCGAAGATATGAGAGACTTTTTTTTTTTTAATCTCTTCCAAATGTCTGTATACTCGCCGCTTTTATTCCGCTCCAATTTCAAAGTCTCCCTCGTTTCGGATAACGAAATGGATATGACGCTTTGGGCATGTAATGTTTTTGTTCCCCCAGGGTCTCATGTGGTTTTACGTATATATTTTTTAATGCCCTTTTCGGGGCATCTAAAGATGATGTTATTTTTTTCTATTTTCATTGGAAATGTGAATTTTAAAAGCACATTAAAAAAAACATAGGGTATTTGAAAGTTTCGAATTAAATGAGAAGTTTGAACAAATGTTAACGTATTATCGTTAATACATTTTCTTTTTCATTAAATTAAATGACAAATTTATTTTATCGTATCGTCATTTATCAATCTTCATAAAAACTTCAAAATATGTTAATACATTTTTCCAACGGTAAATGAAATTCTGCTGGTTATTTGCGTACTGAACATTCCATAACACCAATCTCGAGTCTTTTGCCGTTTAGCATGTTTTTTTTTTTTGCATGAAATATGAATTTCCCTACATTCCTCTTGAGAAAATTCTCGAATGTTCGGAAGATCGGATGCGAAGGAGGCTAGCAGAGGTTTTTTTTTCCGTTAAAAGGAAAAAAAAAAGTTGAAGCTATTGATAATGATGCATCGTTGCTTCAAACGTTTCGCCCTTCGGTGAGACTTGGATCGGTAGCGCGGAGCGTCAAAAAGATTTTGATGAAAGATCGTCGAAACGTTTCACCTCTCTGGGCATCTATCGCTACTTGAAAGCGCTGCCACCTTTTGAGGTATAAAGAGCGATTCATTTACCCATGAGAGGTCTACGGTTAATGGACGAGCGATCAGATGGTCTGAGGTGAACGGAAAAATGTCTTAAAGCGAAATCTATATAGTTATAGTCACTATGTGATGGTGCATTACTATATATTTTCTAGGTGAGGTAGATGGATTGATGACCAAAGGATTTATTGCTCTCGCGGGGTCAATGATCATCCACGCTACCAGAGGGCATTGATTTTACGAGACTTCCTGGCCGAAGTACGACACTGATTAATTATTCAGGTAAAATCGAAAGAATCGGGCAAACTATTACTCAAACGGTCCTATCTCGGGGGGGGGGGGGGGGGGGGGGGGGCAAATGCTGTCCAACATGGACGACAGAACGTCGATTCCGGAATCACATTCGTGATATTGCATTCTTTATCGAATCAAGCTTAAGGGAGGAAATAGGGTTGGACGCTTAAAAAAATCAATTTTTTTTTATTTCATAAATTGTTAGTAAAACCATTGAAAAATATGTTCCCAAAATTTGAAATGAAAATTCCGACTCGTTCTATTGTTATAAGCCATTAAGGGGGGAAATAGGGTTAGGACAGCGTTTTCTCAATGATTTTCATGATTTTTTTTATAGTATAAAAAATAAATGTAATTTATTGAAACTTTGAGAATATTTTATACATATATTTAAGTATATACTATAAAATTTTTGAAGAATTTTCTTGAAAAACACCGCAGATATTAGCGACCCCATATTGCAGGTCACAATCAGACTCAGCATTTTGCTATTTTTTCAAACGCGTTTTTCTGAAAACGACTCTTTTTGAACTCGCGTACACGCTCGTTTGAAAAGTTTTCAACCAATCGTTTTGAAAATTGGCAGTTACTTTCTTCATAGTATTGTGCTCTATATAACCTAAAATCGGAATATTATCATTATTTAAAATAATTTTTTTTTTGCAGATAAAGTTGTAAAAAATGGAAAAAAGTCATGCTTTTTTGTTTTGACCCCTGTAAAAAATTCAATTTTCTATTTTTTTGATAGCATTTAGGTTCAGATAGAAGAGAGACATGTAACAAAAGTAAATTCCAACCTCGTTTGATTTCAGATGAAAATTGCGGCTTCCAGAATGTACGCAAAATGCTGAGTCTGATTGTGACCTGCAATATGGAGTCGCTAATATCTTCGGTGTTTTTCAAGGAAATTCTCCAAAAATTTTATAGTATATACTTAAATATATGTATAAATTATTCTCAAAGTTTCAATAAATTATATTCATTTTTTATACTATAAAAAAATTCATGAAAATCATTGGGAAAACGCTGTCCTAACCCTATTTCCCCCCTTAATGTAATACCATTTTTTTGAAAGTGATGCTTTTATAACACATAAACGATAAACATTCGTTATTTACGAAATTGCGAGGAAACGATTTTAAACTTACCATTGCTACGTTAAGTTTTTTGCGAATTTATGGTGAATCTGTTGTTTTTTTTTTTTGACAATCTCCTAAAGACCTATTGTTTCGATGAATCGTTAAACAACTGGTCGAGAATTTCACAAACAGATTACAAATTGTTTCAACAGGAATTACCATTTTTTTTGTCTTGTACCCTGGTTAACTGTGAACGGTCGGAATCAATAGCACTCATTGCCACTTGACTTACGGATTATCGAATGAGGCAAGAGCCTCGGAGAGGTCTCCGGCTTTAGGGAGACCTTAGAACATAGGTTTTTTTTTAAAGGCCTCTTCTAAGCAATTCTTGGATGCCTAAACCATATAGTATTACTATACTTGGTACACATAGTATATATTAGTTCACGGGCGGGTACTCGGCTTGCGCGTTCCTACAAGAGTCTCGTCTGACGTCTGACTCCGCGTTTGGAGGGTTGACTAAGCGCTCGTTTTTCGAGGAAAAGCTTATTATCGGCTAACTGTCAAACGGAACTGTGGCCATCGCCCCCGCGGAGACTCTCCATCTTCCTTCTTCGAAACACTCTCGCCTCCTTCATCTTCCGCATTACACTCTTCTCTCTAATTCCATCCAGCCACCCTCTGTCTTTGTTTCGTACACGTGTTGTTAATTCGCACAGGAGACACCGAAGTGACCGCGACCGTATATCAATACTTGCTCACCAACACCTTTCGCCCAAACTCTTTGGCAATTCGATGGACAAGTTACGATGAACTTTGTTCAACTTCAAACTTCAACGCCACAGACGAAATTCGATTACAAACTCGGATTAGAAAATTTCCACTGGGAATCGTCTATTTACCCTCGTAATTACAAGACGAGATAGTTCAGAGTCTTGCGGTGACGAATTGTATTATTTTATAGCGGCATACGTATTATTTTGGTAGGAAATTTCTTGTTATGCTAGTTTAACCGGTTCTGCTCTCAAGGTAGTAGTCTGGTAACTTAAGCCGATTTTCATGTCTTTATTGGAGGGCGTTTTTTTGTAGGAAAATAAAAATGAATCGTTTTGGATATTTAGGATGTTTTTATTTACATATTAAAGATACAAAAAAAATTTCTTCGCAAAAATTTAATAGTTCATTATTATTATTATTATTGATCGAAGTTGGCACCTCGAAAAAAAAGCGCGTGGTTGGCCCCGGTGATTTTGGCTCTTGATGTTATCTGAAATTCTGGTCGGAACTACTGAAGTTAAATTTCAAGGATAAATAACAAAATGGCGGACTTTGGAAAAAAAAACTTTTTTCCAAAGTCCACCATTTTGTTATTTATCCATGAAATTTAACTTCAGTAGTTCCGACCAGAATGACATGTCTAACGATTAAGGATTATCAAGAATTTTTGATTTCAGATAACATCAAGAGCCAAAATCACCGGGGCCACCCACGCGCTTTTTTTTCGAGGTGCCAACTTCGATCAATAATAATAATAATAATAATAATAATAATAAACTATTAAATTTTTTCAAACAAATTTTTTTTTGTATCTTTAATATGTAAATAAAAACATCCTAAATATCCAAAACGATTCATTTTTATTTCCCTACAAAAAAACGCCCTCCAAAAAAGACATGAAAATCGGCTTAAGTTACCAGACTACTACCTTAATTCGGATTCGAACATGCGGAAAAATCGATTTTAATGTCTTTTACATAGGATGTAAGTAATATAAAAGTTGTGTTGAATTGAAAATAATGAATTAATTGTAAGAAAGCCCGCTGATGTCTCAGTCACGAAAATGTATTTTCTAATATTTTTATTAATTTTTCATTCTATGACGATTTTATAGATTGAGTCAGTGTCTTCGTGAATCAAAACAATTCGTAATTCGTCATTGTATCATCCCCGAAATTCCACAATATTTCACAGAGTAAAATGATATGAAGTATTGATTATCCAAAATTAAATTACGAGCTAGTCCATTTCGAGAGATCCCTAAAATCTCATAGATCCCAAAGGACAGGTCTCCCTAGTTCCCCAAGAAGTATATTACACCTCATAACCTATTCCATATACCCTGACCAAGTAATTCGTGAATAACGACGCCCATCAGTGATTTATACGTTTGAAACGTCGTTATATTAATAAATATTCAGTGAAACGTCTTTGCGAGAAGATTCCAACGATGCAGTGAGATGGGGTATGGTGGATGATTTGCACCCTATTGCAGCAGCACCCCTTGCACAGAGGCTCGGATTCGAGCTCGATAATTTCTCGTCTGCGATCTGGAAATAGTGCCTCGAGGCACGAACGTTCTTTTTCTATGTGCTCTAAACAACACACCCCTAAGCAACGGCCATTGAAATTGCCTTTACATCTCGATCTGTCACCCCCTCTCTCTTTTTTTCCCGCATTCTATTTTTTTTTCGTACGGCCAGTACTTAGCTCACTGGGTTTTTTCCCCAATTTCTTCGGGGAGTTTATGCACGTGCGGCTGCCGATACGAATTAGCGTGAATGTAGTGTCCTATCCACGTGTCTTTATATATAATATATCGTTTGCTAACAAAGAAAAAAGGCCGCAAGTCACATCCAGTTTACGTGCAGAATCGGGCGATTTACTTCTTTTTGTTTGCAAGCATTATATTTGTGTGTGTGTCTATGCATTTAAGTACATATGTACGTATGTGGCCAAGAGGGTGCGAGTGGTCGACACAAAGCGTTCCTGAAATCCCTCGGGGGACGAGGTCGCGGTGGGGTCTCTGGCAAGCATCCCGAACAGCAAGCCAGGCCATGAAGCTGAGTCACGAGAATGCATCCACCAGTATATTCAAGTGCATTTACTAAATATACATATATATATTTAGTAAATGCATTAAGCATCAGCGAGTCTCGAATATGCATTATATATTCTAGATGCCCCTTCTTTTTTTTTTTTTCATACCGGTCTCTTCGTCGTTACATCGCCCTTGTCCATTCTGATTGAATATTTGTATTGAAGATAATGCACTCCATCATATTGGAGCTGTAGTGAGCTGATAGAAAAATCTTTCTTCTTTGGTACGTGTCCAAAACCTTGATTATATACAGTGGGTCAAAAAAGTATTCATGCACCTTGTTTTTTTGCGATAACTTTATAGACATAAGCGATACGCAAAAAAAGCCAATTTTATTTAATAGTACATCAGGTACAGAGATAAACTGCAAATGGACAATTTTTTCCCAGGAATAATAGAAGAATTATGCAAAAAAAAACGAAAATTTTCGGGCCAAAAAAGTATTCGTACACTTATGATTGAGCTGCTAAACCTCGATATTCATTCACGGACGGTCTGACCTCTGCGTACAATGTAAATAAGTCTTCGTTTACACAATGGTTTTGACCTATTCCGTGCGGTAGTAGATCTTCAAGCTCTGAACAGACACGATGGCAAAGAAAAGCGAAATATTAATATCCATGCGAGATAGAGATGGAAAAAAATTCGTCTGGCTGGAAACCAAATACCGAGCTCCAGCAGAAAAATTTAATACCGACTGTAAACCACGGCGGAGGAAGCGTCATGGTTTGGGGCTGTATGAGATACTACGGCGTTGGTAATCTGACTTTTATAGATGGTACAATGAATGCCCAGAAGTATATCGACGTGTTGCGCAGCAATTTGAAAGCAAGTGTGGATAAAATGGGCCTGGATGGAAATTTCTACTTCCAACAAGATAACGACCCGAAACATACTGCCATGAAAACGAGGGAATGGTTACTCTATAATGTCCGCAAACAATTGATTACACCACCACAATCTCCGGACGTCAATCCTATCGAAAATTTATGACACTTGGTGGATGTAGAAATTAGAAAAAGAAAAATAACAAACAAATCCGATCTCCAAAGAGTGCTTTTAGAAGAATTGACAAAAATAGCAAAAGAAACAACGCAAAAGCTAGTAGAATCCATGCCTAAGAGACTCGAGGCGATAATTGAAGCAAAAGGGATGCACACCAAATATTAGTTATAATTAACAACTATGATGATGTAGGTTTTCACTATAATCGTAAGTGTATGAATACTTTTTTTGCCCGAAAATTTTCGTTTTTTTTGGCATAATTCTTCTATTATTCCTGGGAAAAATTTCTCCATTTGCAGTTTATCTCTGCACCTGATGTACTATTAACGTGGTAGTCTGGTCTAGAAATTTGAAAAAATCGATTTTTTTATTTTTTTTATTTTCTTATTCCTTAGACCTTTTTTCATACGCTCCTGAAAACCATTTATTGATATTTCGAAAATTAGCCGAGAAATAAAAATTCTAAGCAAGCCGCACGCTCAGGTAGCGCGGTCGGGAAGCAGCTGCGCGGACGGTGTCAAAACTTTGAACGCGTTTATCTCAGAACTATGTTTTTCAAATCGGCGCCCACGATATCTCGATAACTAATGGACCGATCGAGCTCAAATTTTGCACGTACCTTAGGTAGCCTGTTTCTGAGGACTGGTAGCAGAATTGAGGCGAACAATAATTTTGCCAACATTTTATAACTCGTCGAATACCCGAAAATGTATGAAATATCATTAATGAAAGTTCCACAGGCCGCCATTTTGTCAAAATTTTTTTTTAAGTACCAATTCTGCTACCAGTGCTCAGAATACTCATACAGATTGAGAATATATATATATTTTTTTTTTCAGATGCATACAACATCGTCCAGAGTGGGCGCCGATTGAGGCGGCTTTCGGCGCACCATGTTTCAACAAGGCAAAAAACTACATGAAAATATTTAAAATAATTTTTTTTTTATGTACAAGTATTCTCTAAGGATCAATAAATGCACGTGTAAATTTTCATCAAGACAACTTCAACGGTTTAAAAATTATTGCATATTAGAAATGACGTCAAAAATCTCGCTCTAGACCAGACTACCGCCTTAAATAAAATTGGCTTTCTTTGCGTATCGCTTATGTCTATAAAGTTATCGTAAAAAAACAAGGTGCATGAATACTTTTTTGACCCACTGTATTTTTTCGTATCTGATGGCATTTATTTCGAGAGTTTAAAAATGAATTCTCGATGGAATGGCAAATTTTTAATTTGATTTTCGACAAATTGCACGTTCAGTTGGGACAAAATTGACATGAATTCTCGGAGGCTGTGATGTGTT
Organism: Oxytorus armatus; assembly: GCA_958009045.1. NCBI lineage: Eukaryota > Metazoa > Arthropoda > Insecta > Hymenoptera > Ichneumonidae > Oxytorus > Oxytorus armatus. Next base: position 17,145,910 of record OY253750.1, on the reverse strand, counting down.
GAAAAATATACGTATTCCTACTCTAAAAGAAGTTGAGGATTGTTTAACATAATTAAATTTGCACAATGTTTATTGTAATGTTCCGAAGTTTATTTTGGTTTATTACGACAGTGAAAGTGTAGAATTACGACTTGAAAATGATAGAAAATGAAATCGTGAAAATACAAAGAAAAGTTTACTTTTCCACTTTCATTGCCAACCCCTGCAGCCATTGTTCTCAATGATTAGTGAAGTCAGGCTTGAAAAAAAGTATCGTTAAGAGCACGAACAAAAGTTCTATGACTCACGAATTAGCATAGAATATATTTTACATAAGTACACAAAGTAACATCAGCACGTTCGCTCATCTTTTCGTTATATTATTTTTCGTTCGTCATCCCCTGACACGTCCGATCGCTCGTCCGCCCGTGTCTGACACTTTATGGCGATTGAATATTTGCCGAGATCGCCCGTGACCGATAACGATGAAAATCCCTGCGGAAATAGGGGGCGTATGTATGGAACGGAGAATATAGGTACACTTTACTGTCACATCGTATTTTCTAACGAGATCAACACAGCCTGATGCGCTCTCGGGGCGAGAGAGGTCTCGTAGCTTTCATCCTGTAGCCGTCCACGTACGAATTTAAGCGGATCTAGCGGGAGAAAAGCTCCGAGAGAGTGATAGAAGGATGTCCTTCGATCCACGCTCCATCTCTTTTTATACTTTCCACCACTACCCCTCTACATGGGAATTTTATCCCGACGATATTACATTTTTTCGCGACCCTATCTCTCGTCGTCCAGACCAGTTAAGCTCCCTCTCGCGCGTTCGTCGCGACGTGGTCTTTGCCCGTTGATCCCATCCCCTTCGCCCCTCGACGTCACTTCATACCGCTATCAAATAGCCGAAGCGTTAATTTCCACGCTCCTGTGGAAAATTAAATAAGACGAAAATTGAAACCCAACGGGACGAGACGTTCAATAACTTACCATCGTGTTTTAATAGTTTTTTTAATTATTAATGTGAAATATTTTTCCGCTCGGTTTCTGTGGCACTGATCTCGTGAAAAGGGACGGAAGTGTGTAACAGAAAGCCCGAGAAGCGCGCGTTATTTGCGCTATTTGGTAGCGTTGGCCGTCGGATGGTACCAACCCATTTTCCGAGAGGTTGGTACTGTCAGCCAACAGCGTGTGCGTGTGCGTGTGTGACAAGAAAGAAAAAAGGAAATAGAGGAGAACGCATCAGCTATGCGCTTAACATACAGTGTTGTGTATAAAGTGTGCTGTTATATAAACTAATTTACATGTGTAAACTATATTAATAAATGTATTTACTATTGATAATGTGTCTGAAAAAAGTGCAGATCATGGATAAAAAATGCAAGTGAGTAATAATGAATAATTATTCGAATAAATATTTGAATATTTAGCTTTTTTAAATTTTGAGGTTGATTTCTGTCGCTGCACAATTGATATTTTTAATTTTGATAAAAAAAAAAAAACAACTAGCTTTTTTAACTTTTGAGGTTAATTTCTGTCGCTGCTCAATTGATATTTTTTATTTTGATAAAAAAAAACAAATTAATTACTTACACGGATAATTTCTTTGATATTAATAATTTCGTAAATATTTATAATTCTAATTTAATTCCAATGATTTCGTGAGTTGCAGTGATGGGTAAATCCAGAGCAGAATATATGCGAGATTACCGGCAGAAAAAAACGTGAGGAAAAATGAAAAACTGGAAAGGTAGACCCAAAAAAAATGCGCATAATTCGACTCAGCGTAGCAGGGATTTTCGGGCACGTGCAGCGAACTTAATTCTCTCACAGACATCAACGGCCGACTCAACTACTGCTTTACCAAATATGGTTGTCAGTCATGCAACTTTACGATTGCCATCGTTGCCATTTTCTCCTACTTCGTCTACATCAACAGCGACCGCATGTAATACTTCGACGAAATGTCTCTGCTCTCCCCCAAATTGAACAAATATAACTGTCTCCAATAACAAATTGCATTACTCCTAGCGATAATAAAATAAAATACAATTTCCATTAAAAAGAATTATTCTTCGTTACGAAAAATCATTTCAAATAATACCTGAATCATTTTTTTCGGGATATAATGTTAGTGTTGCTTATTACCAAGGTGAGATGTCAGATGTTACACGTCATATGCGACTACTGTAAGGGTCGCTTATTTTTTTTTTAGACGACAGTTAATTAATTGTTAATTCATTTAATCTTGGAGTTTTTTCATCGATTAATTTAATGATTACAGTACTATCATTCGGTGGAGATGAGACAAAAAAGGCATGGATTGAAAATAAATCTTGGAGGAAAAGGGGACCCGGTTAAATTTGGTCGAAACAATCACATTGCCGTATAGAGAATGAAAAAGAAAAATCGTCAGTGTTCCTTCGGACAAAATGTCCGATTGCTATCAGACGCACTGAAGTTTTGCGCGATCGAACGTCAGTGAAGAATTGTTATATAGAGGGTCGGATAAACACCGCATTGTGTACGCAGCTCGTTTTAATTAATACTCGTCGACCGACGGATCTGTCGATACGTATAGTTTCCCCACAATGTACTACCACGTTGATGAAAGGCCAACGATTTGTGAATCAAAACGAACGATAGACTGTTTGAAATGGGAATGAAAGAAATTGTTTTTTGTAAACATAACGCGATGGATATTCGAGTATCGGCACTTCAATACCTTGATTGGATATGGACGAATGTTCAATGGTGAGCTTTTGGGATATTAATTGAACGAACTCCGTGAAAAATCAATTCAAGAATAAAGGATAAAAGGTGTATTTAAAAAAATATTTTGACAGCTTGTAAAATTGAAAAAGCATTTGTAGCTAAGAATACAAAAGTTGGTATATTTGAAAAAGTTAAAAACACGATTTTTCTAAAATTAAACTCGAAATTTGTGCAAAGAATATTTAAGCTAAGACTTATTGGAATAATGTTGAGTACTTTTTTGGTTTAAGGAAGGGAAAACATGGGCACGAAATCCCCAATTGGCATACGTCACATATACCGGTGTTGTACAAACATCCCCTATTTTAAGCTCACGTCGCGGATAAATTGGAGTAGCGTCATGTCGACGCGGACGAATGGGGTTTGTGCCGTAATAGGGCGCCCCCGGTGGTGTCTCCATATAACCGAGGATTTTCGCCCGTTAGTTGTACGAGTATATTCACACAACACACATGGCTATTACTGTTTTACGTGGAGGGGTGTTGATATACGCAGCTTTCCTGACAGGAACACAGCATATAGTGAAAGCAACCCCGCGAATCCAGCGATACATGTATATATATATATATATATATATATATATATACAGTGGCTCACAGTGAGAAAGGGGTTGGACACAGGTGCGCAAAGCCTCGACCTCTGTGTACCGTTCAACCCTCTCGTTCAATGCAAAGCTCTCATCCACGGTTGAATACAAGATTGCGATAGATCGAATGAATAGGGGGTTGCGGATTTATATACCGTTCGTGTTTGCGAACGTCATGGAGATTGCGTAGGACAAACTGCGGTAAATTGTAGTTTATTGCCCAATTGAGAGACCGGAAACTGACATTTGTCTCATTTATATTTCGTTACGTTTTCAGATAATATACAAGCAACTTTGCTCTACTTAAACTTTAAGGGGGGAATAGGGTTAGACGGTTCAAAAAATCGATTTTTTTTTTAATTTCATAAATTATTAGTAAAACTATTGAAAAATATGTTCCCAAAATTTTAAATGAAAATTCCGACTCGTTCTATTGTTATAAGCCATTGAGGGGGGAAATAGGGTTAGGACAGAGTTTTCTCAATGATTTTCATGAATTTTTTTATAGTATAAAAAATTAATATAATTTATTGAAACTTTGAGAATATTTTATACATATATTTGAGTATAGACTATAAAATTTTTGAAGAATTTCCTTGAAAAACACCGAAAAAATTTATGACTGCCTTGACTTTGTTTTTCTTGGTACTATTTTTTCAAAAGCGTTTTTCTGAAAACGACTTTTTTTAACTTGCGTGCACGCTAGTTTGAAAAGTTTTCAACCGATCGTTTTGAAAATTGGCAGTTACTTTCTTCATAGTATTGCGCTCTAGATGAACCTAAAATAGGAATATTATCATTATTCAAAATGATTTTTTTTTGCAAATAAAGTTGTTAAAAATGGCAAAAAATCATACTTTTTTGTTTTGGCCCCTGTAAAAAATTCAATTTTCTATTTTTTTCATAGCATTTAGGTTCATATAGAAGAGGGACATATAATAAAAGTAAATTCCGACCTCGTTTGATTTCAGATGAAAATTGCGGCTTCCAGAATGTACGCAAAATGTTGAGTCTGATTGCGACCTGCAATATGGGGTCGCTAATATCGTCGGTGTTTTTCAAGGAAATTCTTCAAAAATTTTATAGTATATACTTAAATATATGTATAAAATATTCTCAAAGTTTCAATAAATTATATTCATTTTTTATACTATAAAAAAAATTCATGAAAATCATTGAGAAAACGCTGTCCTAACCCTATTTCCCCCCTTAAGCTAATTCAAAGTCCCTCTCTCTTTCTCGAAATACGTCCTGCACGCCACACAGAATATTAATCCCTGTCGAGAATATCGATCACAAAGATTTCCAAGCTCTAGATTTTTCTTTCCTGACGAATGAAACCCCCGGTAAAAACAAATTTCAATCAATTTTATATTTCTGTCGATCATTTGTCATGTCCTTGACACGCTTCCGTCATTCATTCAGAATGAAGAGACAAAAAGAAAGGGCCCGTAGAAAATATCTTGAGTGCTTTTTTTCATTATCGTTTCTTCATATATCCACAAAGTACGAATACGAGAGAGAGAGAGAGAGAGAGAGAGAGAGAGACCACCAAGATGAAAAGCTAAAGTATGAAGAGGAATAAGAAAAGTGACAGCTTTTAGTTGAGGCTACCAAGGAGAGACGTTGAGATCTCTCAATCAACGAGACGAGAATGCAAGCGGGGAGTGTGCAGAAAGTTTTTCTCCCTCATGGCGCGAAATAAGTGAAAAAAATTGATCTCTTCTGCACCATAGGGAAAAAAAATATCAGACAGGGAGGAAAGCGACAAGTCTCTCGCACATATATGCACGAGATTGCGGTGAGGTGGAACCGGATGCTTCTGGCGCGAGATATCTGCTCGAAGGTACGGGGGATGAAAGAAAAAAAGCTGATCGCGCTTAGGGATGTGAAAGGACCAACTGCGTGAATTGAGAGAGTCTGAGAAGTGCGCGATTCGTGAAGTAAGAGACGAAAGGACCGAAGAGAAACTTATATTCTATGTACTATACGTCTGTATATGTATATTGAACGGGATACGGAATAGAGGATAAAGCTCACGGAGTTAACGTCGTGAACAGCTGTCGTTCCTCGACGACAAAATAAATGGGAACACTCTAACCCGCGACGGTAGCAAATTGTCCTCCCTCGGTGTTCCACCCTCCAGCCCCTATATACTGTTCGTTTGTATTTCGTTATTATAGCCGGTGGAACTAGTACGAACAAACTAACCGAATGATACTGGAAAGTGAATTGGCGAAAATAGTCTAGAGGGTACTTTGGGACGATTCCCAACCTCGTGATAGTTACCACGATTAGAAATTTTCTTGGGATACTGTGTACGCTCGATTAAGGGGGGAAATAGGGTTAGACGGTTCAAAAAATCGATTTTTTTTTAATTTCATAAAGTGTTAGTAAAACTATTGAAAAATATGTTCCCAAAATTTTAAATGAAAATTCCGACTCGTTCTACTGTTATAAGCCATTGAGGGGGGAAACAGGGTTAGGACAGCGTTTTCTCAATGATTTTCATGAATTTTTTTATAGTATAAAAAATGAATATAATTTATTGAAACTTTGAGAATATTTTATACATATATTTAAGTATATACTATAAAATTTTTGAAATATTTCCTTGAAAAACACCGCAGATATTAGCGACCCCATATTGCAGGTCACAATCAGACTCAGCATTTTGCTATTTTTTCAAACGCGTTTCTCTGAAAACGACTTTTTTTTAACTTTCGTACACGCTAGTTTGAAAAGTTTTCAACCAATCGTTTTGAAAATTGGCAGTTACTTTCTTCATAGTATTGCCCTGTATATGAACCTGAAATCGGAATATTGTCATTATTTAAAATAATTTTTTTTTTGCAAATAAATTTGTAAAAAATGGCAAAAAATCATAGTTTTTTGTTTTGACTCCTGTAAAAAATTCAATTTTCTATTTTTTCGATAGCATTTAGGTTCATATAGAAGAGAGACATATAATAAAAGTAAATTCCAACCTCGTTTGATTTCAGATGAAAATTGCGGCTTCCATAATGTACGCAAAGTGCTGAGTCTGATTGTGACCTGCAATATGGGGTCGCTAATATCTTCGGTGTTTTTCAAGGAAATTCTTCACAAATTTTATAGTATATATTTCAATATATGTATAAAATATTCTCGAAGTTTCAATAAATTATATTCATTTTTTATACTATAAAAAAATTCATGAAAATCATTGAGAAAACGCTGTCCTAACCTTATTTCCTCCCTTAAAGTGTGATGTGAAATTCTATACCGATGATTGCAAGATTGAGGGGGATTTTTGAGTTCCGGTTGGAAGTAACATGTGCATGGAATCTCAGTTTTCTCAAATAAATTACTAATTTCAATGTTAATCATAAATACAATAATAAGCGATTACTAAAGCACGAGGTTTTGTCGACAATTAAAAAAAAAGTGATTACGTGCTTCGAAAAAAATGAGCAAAATTCTCTTGGTATTATTTCAAAGCTTATCAACAATCTGTTTCTCCGGAAAGTGAATTTTTTTTTTTGCACCCTCGCAATATATTCCGTAGGCCCGAGCATTTCGTTGTTGTTTAAATTTACTCTGGTTGATGGAATCCTAAAGCCGCTTGGATTTTATTTCCATTGCTCTTTGACATATTTTCTCGATGATCCTACGTGGATTTGCGATTGACATATTTTGGTGATTTATCCGATCGAGGATATGAAAAAATAAAAAAATAAGAAAAAACGTAAACGAAAGGTGAAGAATAAAACGAAAGATTCCAGTGAAGAGAGAATCGTCGCTGGTGCCATTTTACTCTTGTGGGCAGGATGCATCGACTGGATTTCAAACGTCGGAAAGGAAAAAAAATACTCGAAAGGTTTGATTTATCGTGAGGGGGTTGAAGACGATCGAGCAATTTTTCTGGATTTTCTCTTCTTTTCCCCCAATCGCTATACGATCCATTGTTTATTTTGTTTATTACGAAGTGTATGAAAGAAGATAGCAGATGAGAGGTAGTAAACTATAAGTGGAGGAACTCTTATTCTCCGAGGCTCTTTATCTCGTTGGTTAAAGTCAGAAGTTCGAAGGACTTATCCAAACTCGCAGAGTTTCTGATATCCTAGTATCCAGCTTTTACCTCGCGGCGCACCGGGGAATCGAATGAACTGAGAAAAATCGTTGGCAAAGGCTTTTTGCTACGAATTACTTTTCTCGTTGATCGAGAGAAATATTGTGAAAGAGTCCGGGCAACTGGACGGAGACTCTTTACTCGTCAAAACGAGAGAACGATGGAAGTGGAAGCAAAAAAAGTCACTAAAAACGAGCGAACGACAACAACGAGGAGATGAAGAGACGCGACGAAAGGGGATTTATCTCGCTGTCTCTCTTACTTTTTATTTCCTCTTCATAGTCTATTTTTGTCTCAGCAAAAAGAACCGAGCAAACTTTCGAACGAGCAAAATAGAAAAAAAGTTGCAATTCCATATAGTAGAGATCGTCACACAGGAATTGGAAAGAAGAACGATGAAAAGAAAAGTTTACAATCTCAATTTCGTGCACCGTGCAACGATACGGAATACAAATCAATCGGAGGGAACTTGAAAAACAAGAATTACCTTATAAAAAGTAATATAATCAACGATGAATGGCGTTCAAACAAATGAAACCATTAAAAATCATTTCTTAACAAAATAATGCTCAAAGAAGAATTACTCAAAATCTTTGAGATTACGGCTTAGTCGATGATTAAAAAAATTATCACAACATTTCGTGCACACAGTAGAATTGGAATTTCGCATTAATTAAAAACAGAAACAATTATAATTCGTGACTTTCTTTTTTCTACTTCTGTGACACAGCATTGCTCTGATTTCATTGGAAAATAAAGATAAATAAATACACACGAAATTTATTTATAAGGTGAAATTGAGTGAAAAATGGAGGAAAAGAAATGACGCCGGAAAATGTTGACTTCCCTCTCCCCGAAAGAAAATTAAGGCCTTATGTACGCGAAAAATTTCTAAATTTTTCATTTTTTTTAAATTTTTGATTTCATTAGCTTGAATAATTAGGAATATTTTAAGCTTTACAGAATTTAAACATTCCAAAAATGGCTATTTAATAAAGTAAAATTGCATTTATAATAGATAGCGCGCAGCGCGCCCGACCGCCAACTTCAAAGCCGTTTTTCCACGATTCACTTTTTGTAATCTTGTGAAAGTTCTAACTATTGAACGAAGGTTCAGATCACTTTGAAATTTGTACAACATACTCTTAGTATTATCACCTATCGTGTGAACCACAGAAACAAAAATTTCAATGACACAAAAAAGTGTAAAAAATAAAATACCAACGGAAAATTGAGTAAAGAAATTTTAAGTTTCGAATTTTTATAATAATAATTTTTTTTTTCATAATATTGTTGGTTCACACTGAAGATACATTCATTATGCAATTATAAATATGTTCATTTTTTTTTTCAGACATCCACATCGATGCCGAGAACTTTCACCATCGACGCGCGCGCAATAAAAATACATTGCTTTATTATGTTATATCTCCGCCATTTGTTAATATTTTTGATTTTTTTTTACATATACTTAAATGCATAAATGTGCATAAATGATCTGTAAAAAAAATGTTGTCAATATATGCGTCATTTTTTTTTAACTGCGTCTAGAAAAGTACCTTCGAAAATCGGTGAAATCGCGCATATAAGGCCTTAAGGTAGTAGTCTGGTAACTTAAGCCGATTTTCATGTCTTTTTTGGAGGGCGTTTTTTTGTAGAAAAATAAAAATGAATCATTTTGGATATTTAGGATGTTTTTATTTACATATATATTGAAGATAAAAAAAAAAAAAATTTTTTTTAAATTTAACAGTTTACTATTATTATTATTATTGATCGGCACCTCGAAGTTGGCACCTCGAAAAAAAAGCGCGTGGGTGGCCCCGGTGATTTTGGCTCTTGATTTGATCTGAAATCAAAAATTCTTGATAATTCTTAATCTATAGACATGTCATTCTGGTCGGAACTATTGAAGTTAAATTTCTTTTTATTTTACAACCCCTTCTTTGCTAAAACGAAAGGACTTTTTTTTCCAAAGTCCGCCATTTTTTTATTTATCCATGAAATTTAACTTCAGTAATTCCGACCAGAATGCCATGTCTATAGATTAAGAATTATCAAGAATTTTTTATTTCAGATAACATCAAGAGCCGAAATCACCGGGGCCACCCACGCGCTTTTTTTTCGAGGTGCCAACGTCGATCAATAATAATAATAATAATAAACTATTACATTTTTTCAAAAATTTTTTTTTTTGTATCTTTAATATGCAAATAAAAACATCCTAAATATCCAAAACGATTCATTTTTATTTTCCTACAAAAAAACGCCCTCCAAAAAATACATGAAAATCGGCTCAAGTTACCAGACTACTACCATAAGAGGAAAAAAACAAGGAAATCTGTGAATCTCCTTATCGACTCTCGGATCCAATCGATTCTTTATAATATTTAACGATTATGATCGTGATAAAAGTGTGCTCACCCTCGATCGTTTCATCGTTCGATACGTCGGTGCATCGCTCCTCGTCCTTGAGGACAACCGCCACGAGTCTACCGTTGTCTCTCAGACCCGCGAATCTAACGCAAAACATAATATGACCCGGGGGAGGTTGGAGGGAATTAAAAAAAGAAAAAAATCCGCGATGATATTCAGACAGCCGAATTTCGTGTGTCTCTGTTAGGTTCGAGGCGCGACGAGTGTGCACAAACGACTGGCTCTGACTACTGCAGGTACTTCGTGAATTCGATGTAAATGCTTTCTCTCTCTTTCTCTCTCTCTCATCAGCTACCGCACACAAAGTTTGTGGAGAAAAGAGGGAGGAAAAGGTGGTCCCAGCGGAGTAGAAGAGGAAAAACTACCCCCTCGAGCACGCGGTTTGCAAAAAAAAAAAGAAGAAAAAAAATGATATCGCGCGCGATGACGCCGAGAGACGCGAGGCAGAAGAGCGAAGAGCACGAGGGAGGGTGGAGCAGTATGCGCGGAGATAGAAAACCACGTACAGGTGTTCTTGTACACCGCGACACCACACCCTCACGAACGACAGATACAGTAGGGGTGGAAAAATACGAGAGTAACAACTACGCGGTATTCTTCACTTGTGTTTTCATTTTTTCATTCTTTTATTTTGTCTGTTAGGAGTGTGCAACAGAAATGTGTACAATCCGAGCAGAAGAAACAAAAAACATTCGAAATTATGTATTCTGCGATGAAATAATTGTGATGAAACGATGAAAAAAATAGCCCTTTCAACAATTTACATTAATTATTGTCAATTATTGAAAGAGCTACTTAAAATAATTTTTCCATCACGTGAACCGAAAATAAGATACCCGAAATTTCGTTACATAGTCAATGTTAAATATTTTCCCATCAAATTATGTACTCTAACTCAAAGAGTTATTTGCTTTATGAAAAAAAAAAAATTGTATTCTTCCATTTTATAACTAATTAGGTACAATGCCGTTTGTTTTTGTCGTTAGAAATTTTTATTTAATGGCGTTTTCGTTAGAATTGTGGTCTGAGCTATTGCAAAAGACGAAAAGGGAGACGACGAAAAATGTGTAGAATGTATACCTGCATATATTTTTTTTGCAACACAAAAGAATGACGTATATGCAGAGAGGATGGAGAAGAAAAAGAACGCAGGCACAGGTGAATTTGCGCCAGGTTTTTAATATAGGTGCAGAACGGAGGTTACGCGAGTATTGGAGAGTCTCGAGGCAAAAATGGGTAGAGGGGGGGGGGGTGTAGGAGAAAACACGACGGCAAGTCTAGAAAGCCAGCGAGCGCGTGAGTGTACGCGGAGAAAAGATAAACCCTCTTGTGGACGAAGGGAGGGTTCAAAGAGGCTCTGGCTCTTGGGTACATATATTTTTCCTCTGTGTGTCTACTCTTTTATCCGCGGGCAGGTTGTATGATTTTCCAGGTGCATCTATATATATATATATATATATGCCTACGTGAATTTTACGCTACTCTCTGTCGTCGTCATGCGCGCGTTCTCGCGTTGCGTCGAGTACGCGACGCGTTGCTATGAAAAAGAAATACGCTTCGTACGCCATTCCGACGATGAGCCACGGCCGAGACAACTCTCCTTTTCGAGTTTATGCCACCGAGCAAGGATACCGAGACGGGTATAATGTAATCGCGGTGGCATAGATGGTTAAAAGAAAGATTGGTTTCAATACCCGTGGACCTCTATTCTTAACACGAAGAGACGCGTCTCTCTGGCGACATAACAAGTACCTTATACCACGAGCAGTTGTATGCACTTTTATGTCATTCGTATTCTCGTCCCGCTATCAATTCGAATATCTCGTTACAGAATCCAGGACGAATAACTAACCGAGCGTCATTCGAATACAATAAAAGTATCTGTTCTCATGTTTTTCGAATATAGAACGAGTAAGCTGTTTAAGGGTTTTTCGAATACAGTAAAAGTATTCGATCGAATGTTATTGGATTACAAGGTAGAAATACCGCGTTGAGTACAAGCACATTATACCACGAGCAGTTGTATGCACTTTTAGGTCATTCGTATTCTCGTCCCGGTATCAATACAAATCTCTCGTTACAAAATCCAGGACGAATAACTATCCGAGCGTCGTTTGAATACAATGAAAGTATCTGTTATCATGTTGTTCGAATGTAGAACGACTAAGCTGTTTAAGCGTTTTTCGAATACAGCAAAAATATCTGATCGAACGTCATTGGAGTACAAGTTACGAATACCTCGTTGAGTACCATTCGAAAAAGGGTTACCAACTGCAGGAATACCGTTCGAATACAATACGAATACGTCTTTAAATATTATTCGAATACAAGAACGAATATTCGCTCGAGTGGTATTCGAATACGAGACGAATACCCGTTTCAATATTACTCGAATACAGGATGAATACCGTCGTTTGAAGGTTGTTTGAATACAGGAAGTATGTCTGTTCGATACTATCCGAATACGGGACGAATACCCGTTTTAATATTACTCGAATACAGGATGAATATCGTCGTTTGAAGGTTGTTCGAATACAGGAAGTATGTCTGTTCGATACTATCCGAATACAGGATGAATACCTGTTTGAATAGTATCCGAATACCGGATGAATAACTGTTTGAATACTATTCGAATACAGAAACATTGTTTTGTTGAATATTAATACGAATAGAGGATGAATAAACTTATTATTCAATTGCAGAACGAATACCTCTTTGAATATTATTTGAATACGGAACGAATTCGTGCAAACAGCGTATCGATGTACGACTCGATCGGCCAACAACTGTAAAATACTTTTACCGGCGAACGATGCTTCGGTACATTGAACCGTATGATACTATATTACGAACTGTACGTTACATTGTGCCAATAATATAATATGGAGATTGTTAAATCCCATGTGGTCGATAACATACATGCATTACGTACCGAGGTACACGGGTATGTAAACGTACATAAATATGAAGTTACACGAAGAATGGACGTTAATATATCCGCATCACCGTGATTCCACAAGCGCACCTGCATATACAAGCACGCTGCTCCCACGTATACATGCATGCATAAATGAAAATTATACTCGGAGTGATATGCAGAAATGTGACCGGGGACTAAGTTGCACCTCCCGATTATTCCAGTATAATTCGAAAACTCTACAAGGTTTCATGTTTCTCAGGAGTCACGTACTTTACGATGCGCCTGAACGTTAAATTCATGAGCAGACATCTTTGATAGTTCATATTATTATCGTATACTCACTTCGGTATTTATTCACATTCTAAGCATCGTCATTCACCGTCTTGTTATCCCCCTTGATTTTCACCACTTTACAACGATCCACTTTCGACATTTTCTCAACGACTCATTGTCAAGTGTCGAGCAAATTGTCACGAAAAAAAAACCTCGTAAATATATCACGAAAGTGTAAAAAAATTTATATTAAGCAAATGTCAAATGAAAATATTCTTCGACAACGAGGAAAATTTGATTAATTAATCACACAACCTTCATCTCGCCAACGGCCATAACTAACTGACGACTGGAAGCTCAGTCGCGAGAACCGCATACGTTCGCGAAGGGGAAAACCAAACTGATTTTTATTTCCATACGCGCGTTTTCTTTTTCATGTTTTTTTTTGCCCCTTCATCGAGACTACTTCGGGGCGGGGGATTTGCGGTTGGGAAGTGAAGCCGTCAAAGAGGTGGTGGAAAACGTCGTCGGTGGTTTCACCAAAGCACACAACTACCTATATAACCCCCTGTGGGATTGAGCAACGTCAGAGTTCTCGCGAATCGACACACACACACCTTCCCCCTTTTTTTTGTTTTCTTATTTTTCAACCCTCCACTCGTTCGGTGTTGGCGCGTTACCGAGTTGTTTGAATGCAGCCACGCGCGCGTTTCAACGAGACGTCCTCGTCGTCCCCGCGGAGAACTATCGTCGTCGTTGACGTCGTCAAAATGCGAGTGAATAGGCCGAAGCTTTTTGACGTGACCCGAGCTGTATCGAATACCGTAGCGAGTACCGAGGTCTCGTTTTGTACCACATTTATGTAGTTGCCTACATGTTTATATACATGGGAGAAACAAGTATATAATGTGTACCAATGGTACGACGACTCGGTACACTAGAACCTCCTTTCTGGCAATATTTGGATCCAACAAAAATCGTTAAATTGAACTCGAAATTTGTAATCGTTCATTTTAGACAATTTTTTAACCAAACTGGTTGCGTTCGCGGAGTTGAATAAAAGAAATCCTATAATGTTTGATTAAACGAATTTGATTAGATTTTATAAAATGTTGCACAATCTGTAATTCCGTCAAGGGATTTATTCTGAGCCTATTTTCTATTGCAACCTCGATTCTGGAAACATTTTCTTTCTTTCTTTTCTAGATTTTAACGTATCTCTGTAGTTCGCCACAATCGAGGCACGACTGTTTCGAACTGTCGACGGAATCGTGATTTTACATAGTTTTTGGTGGGGGTTGATTATATGGTTCATGTATATACTAAAAAGTGCATATATACGAGAGAGGTGTACCTGAACCTTTGGGTCTTTCGTGCTCGGGGTGCTTTTCTTCATAGCGTGAGCTAGTTTTTTTTTTCTCCCTTTCGGAACCCTTTTCCACCATCCCTTAGACTCCTCACTACTCAGATTTATTCTTCACACACACACGCACACATACAATTTTTTTTTCCTTTCACGAAAATGGTCTTTTCTGCGCTTACTCGCGTGCTCTTTCGCTCTGCTCAACATATCGTGACCACTTTTCTTCGTGCAAAGAACGCTTTTTTTATTATTCCCTGTTCTCTCGTCACTCTCCTCCCCATTCGAGGCAGGTGAACGGACGGCACACCGCGCGAGAGAGGAAGCGAGAAGTGTGTAAGCGAGTGAAATATACAAAGTGAAGGAAAGCTCGGTCTAAATGCTTCATGAAGAATCACCGCATCTCGAGTCTTGTGTTCTTCGGAAGAGAAAGAGAATTTTTTCGCGAGGGAAATACGAGGAACGCACCAAAGCGATAAAGTATATTTGAAGAAAAAAGAAGCGAAAAATACCCGGTGAAAAATGATATTCTTTAGTTTGAGTAATGTTTATGCCAATGAAAATGTATTGGAATTAAATGAAATTCATTCGACCAATTACCACTCCTAATAGATTTTCATTTGTTTCAAATAAATCTTGTTTGATTGTAATAATTGTTTTTTCAATCCTTTTCTTTTTATAAGTAGGAAAAAATAAATGAAAAATGGACGGTGAAGGGCGTTGTAAATTGCGAGTTAGGTTGGGAGACGTGTGGCTAATAGACCTCACGTACATTTGATATTTCCTCGCGATATAACATGGCAATTGCAGTCTCGGATCTTGCAGCACGTCTCGAGAACTATACGGTACGTTTTGCTCGTATACACTTTCGCGGTGATGTTGGCGCTGAAATTACGTTAGTGCGAATTCCGAAGCGTTCGTACGTATAATCCGCTCGACGGGGGTGGATGCTGCTGTTTCTATTCCGGCGAGTACTCGCACAAACATAGTTGCAATAAAATACAGCACGTACAATTGCACGTCCCATTATCGTCGAATATATTCGCGAATATAAACACACGTTCCATTAAAGTTCTAGATATTATTCATAATGCTAAACAATATATATATTAGGGCGATTTTTTTTTTCGACTATTTTTTTTTAGTCCCCGCCCGAAATTTTGTTGGATATGTCGAAAAGAAATTCCCTGAAAGTTACAGCCCTTAATATTAATTCTAAGTACTTTCCCAAAGCGTAAGAAGATTTTCTATCTAAAATACACGTAAATTGAATTTTTTTTTTTTCAAATTTCTATAACTCAGCCGCATTTTATGCTATCATATTATTCTTGGTTTCGATTTATTCAGAATAAAACAATCTAAAAAGTGCCTTTTGCGGCGAAAGTGTAAATTGTACTGGCGAGTTGGTACGGGTCACTGAAGTTGATTTTTACCCAAAATTCTCGTTTTATTGCGGTTATCCCCGAAACAATTGACTTTACGAAAAAAATGCAAACGAAAAATTTGTTGGAAATTTAATTTCCTACAATACAGGTCCTATCAACCCAATTGCTTAGATTAATATTTCTTGAGATCTTGAACTTTAACTTATGAGTAGTATAAAATTTATAAAATATGAAATAGTAATTAATAAAAAATATTAAAAATAAATAAAGTTCAATATCTCAAGAAATATTAATTCAAGCAATTGGGTCGATAGGACCTTTTTTGTAGGAAATTTAATTTCCAACAAATTTTTCATTCACATTTTTTTCGTAAAGTTAATTGTTCCGGAGATAACAGCAGAAAAACGAGAAAAATCAACTTCAGTGACCCGTACCAACTCACCAGTACAATTTACACTTTCGCCACAAAAGGCACTTTTTTAGATTGTTTTATTCTAAGTAAATCGAAACCAAGAACAATATAATAGCATAAAATGCGGCTGAGTTATGATATTTGAAAAAAAAAAAACAAATTCGATTTACGTGTATTTTAGATGGAAAATCTTCTCACGCTTTTGGAAAGTACTTAGAATTAATATTAAGGGCTGTAACTTTCAGGGAATTTCTTTTTCGACATATCCAACAAAATTTTGGGTGGGGACTGAAAAAAAAATATTAAAAAAAATAATCGCCCTAATATATGTATATATTATATGCAACAATGATCGTAGCTTTTTCTCGTAAACCTTTTTTTCCACTCGCGTTAACGAGGGACACGAATTTATAA
Organism: Oxytorus armatus; assembly: GCA_958009045.1. NCBI lineage: Eukaryota > Metazoa > Arthropoda > Insecta > Hymenoptera > Ichneumonidae > Oxytorus > Oxytorus armatus. Next base: position 17,129,256 of record OY253750.1, on the reverse strand, counting down.
TGTAATAATGACGTTTTGATGATTTTATGATGACATTTGATTCTAAAGCTAGTAGCCAGTTAAAAAATCTAAAAAAAATCGTATATATGGGGATTTACGTAATCGTAAATCGTTGAATCTTATACGCCAAGTGCAGTTGGGCCGATTTTTCGGCCCAAAGAATTTTCCATAGCCCTTCGAATGACGAGGAGAAGCCTTTTTTCATGTTCTTCTTTTTTTTTAACGACTTCAAAAAATAGCGTCAGTTAAAAATCGTCCATCCTCATATGGAAACTTGATAAGTTGATAAAATTGATACATCGAATAAACCCTCGAATGTTTGTCAAAAAAATTTCATCAATTTTAAATACGTTAAATTATCCAAGTCACAGGCACTTTTTTGAGTAATAAAGATATTGATGAGGTCCATTTCCGGTGAAATGCCTCAAACGCGTAACCTGTACTATTTATCGCATTGTTTAGCAGTTAACGGTTATTTATAAAGAGCCGCATGAGCTACTGGTTTAAATTAGTGTCGTCGGTGTTGATGCTTACGATATACGTATATTTTTCACAAGATGTATAGGATATCACTCGACACGATGGGAAAGATTTTTTTTTTCGACACTGGTATGCATTCGCGGTATTTGTCAGGGAAGCCCCTTAGTCCCGCTTCGCTGTACTACATATATAAATATTATGTTATAAATTATATATATATATATATATATATATATAATGTACCTTCGACCCTTTTACTTCGCTCCCTGTCAGCGCGAGTACGACCAGCGATAAATTACTTTTTTTATATTTATTTCGCTCCCTGTCACAAATTCTCTCTTTGCTAAAAGTTCGTCTTTCTTTTTCATCCTCGTGACGAAGTGTGCGCTCGGAAATCGAGCGTTGTTGCGACTATAGAAGACCGTAAGCGACAGCGACGAAGAAAGCAGATGCAAATATATATATATATATATATATATATATATATATATATATATACACATAAATATATATATATATATATATATATATATTGTATATAACAGTCGTATATAATGTTTATATATATAGTTCATCATGTGGTACACAACGAAACAGGATAGTATTTTTAACCCGAAAGAGATTTAAAGGACCACAAATGTCCGTGAGCAACCGAACATCTCTCTCCAACCCCCTTCGAACAACCACCCCTCTCTCATTCCCCCGGTGAATTGTCAGAGAGTGCGAAAGAGAAGAGCGAAGAGTGACGATAAGAGAAAAGTTAAGTGGCGCTCAACTTCTGCAGCGACCAGAAAAGAAAAAAATTAAAAAATTCCCGCATGTTAAAATTGACCGCATGTTAGAACGTGTGTGCGTGGATGTGGTGCCGGGGAGTCGTTACGCGTTACAAGCGCCACGTAAAAAAAGATGAAGATGAAGAAGAGGAGGAACAGGAGGAAGAAGAATTTGCCAACCCAAATACCTATATAGCGAAAGCTCGTATGCCTTTACTTTTAGTCATCCATTTTTGGAATTACAGAGACGCGTTCAAAGATTCTCGAGCGATTAAACGACAAATAATCAAAAATTAAAAAATAAGTAAAGGAACAGGAAAGTACGATTTTATTCTTTTTAGAATATCCACAAATGGGGCATCCCCTATACGTATATCGTTGCTTCACTTTGCGAAATAATACATGAGCTGGCCATTTTTTTTTTTAATGAATAATGCAAAAATTCCGTCACGTCAGAAAATCAACATTTATGTAAATGGAACTTCTTTTTGTTTTTTTTTTTTCATTTTTTCTATTTCTTCTACTACGAGGGACAGGGCATGGAATATTCAATCGATAGTTATGTCGTTATCGTCACCTGCGTCTAAAAAAAATCTATATATAAGTATATAAATTATGAGGGGTGAAAATGAGGGGTGACTGCAGAGGTTTCTAAAAAAATTCGTTCCTCGTCTCATCGTCGCGGTAATCGTTATTATTCTAATTGGAAGAACTCGGAGTTCGAATTCTTCCCTCACAGTCCCGTCGAATTTCCACCCCTTTGCGATTGCGGCGAACGACAAAGTCACCGAGCCTCTCCTCTGCCGTTGCCCGGGAGGAGAGACTCGGAAAGATCTTTGCGCGTGAAGAGAGAGAGAGAGAAAGGGGGGGTCGTAGCAGCTGCAGAGAGTTTGTCCTCAGTGGGAAATGCGAATCGAGCGGAGGGACCAGTCGTTTTCTGCTCCCCCTCGCATGGAAAACGACGCATGCCGAGAGAGTGATCTCCAGAGGGTGAGCAAACCAAAGAGGATGAGCAAAGTTTCACAAACATACACGCGCATATAAAGATATATGGCATTCCATGCGGATTCAATTGAAGTTTGACTCTGACTATCTTGAATTTTTTTCATATATTTTATATTTTACTAGCTGTACCCCGCGCGGCTTCACCCGCGTTAAGGGTGGAAATAGGGTTAGACGGTTCAAAAAATCGATTTTTTTTTATATCATAAATTGGTAGTAAAAGTATTGAAAAATATGTTCCCAAAATTTTAAGTGAAAATTCCGACTCGTTCTATTGTTATAAGCCATTAAGTGGGGAAATAGGGTTAGGACAGCGTTTTCTCGATGATTTTCATGAATTTTTTTATAGTAAAAAAAATGAATGAAATTTATTGAAACTTTCAGAATATTTTATACATATATTTAAGTATATACTATAAAAATTTTGAAGAATTTCCTTGAAAAACACCGAAGAAAATTTATGACTGCCTTGACTTTGTTTTTCTCGGTACTATTTTTACAAACGCGTTTTTCTGAAAACGACTTTTTTTTAACTTGCGTACACGCTAGTTTGAAAAGTTTTCAACCGATGGTTCTGAAAATTGGCAGGTACTTTCTTCATAGTATTGCGCTCTATATGAACCTAAAATCGGAATATTATCATTATTTAAAATGATTTTTTTTTGCAAATAAAGTTGTAAAAAATGGCAAAAAATCATGCTATTTTGTTTTGACCCCTGTAAAAAATTCAATTTTCTATTCTTTTCATAGCATTTAGGTTCATATAGAAGAGAGACATATAATAAAAGTAAATTCCAACCCCGTTTGATTTCAGATGAAAATTGCGACTTCCAGAATGTACGCAAAATGCTGAGTATGATTGTGACCTGCAATATGGGGACGCTAATATCGTCGGAGTTTTTGGAGGAAATTCTTCAAAAATTTTATAGTATATAGTTAAATGTATGTATAAAATATTCTCAAAGTTTCAATAAATTATATTCATTTTTTATACTATAAAAAAATTCATGAAAATCATTGAGAAAGCGCTGTCCTAACCCTATTTCCCCACTTAAATTTCCGTCCCCCGATTCAACGCGTCGTCGTCACTACTTAGGACGATAGCACAAGTTATATGGCGTAAAGCCTTCCCGAATAAACGGGCTATCTAATGCAAAAAGAATTTTTTTAATCGGATAAGTATTTTCTGAGATTAGCGCGTTCAAACAAACAGACGAACAAACAAAACCCTTCAGCTTTATTATAAGTAGTAAGATACAGTTTTATTCTATCTCTCAAAACGGCTCAAAATTTTTATATTTTTTCTGATTGTTGTTTCCACCTTTTTTTATATTTCAAAGATATTTGATTGCTTGAACTTTATGTACTTTGTTCAACACAATTTATCGATTCTGTTAACACGTTATTTTAACTATAGAACTATTAATACAACGAGTGCCAAATTAAATCTTGCGTTTCCTTTTTCGTTCTTATAAGTATAGAAGTTGATAATTTGTATTTATCCTTCAGATATTTTTTTAACGATATTGACTGACTTTACGGAATTTTAAGGGCAATTTTGAGTCGGCACGGAATTCTCCATGTATATAGAGTCGAGCAGAAGAGGCTAGCGAGAGTACTGGGACAGAGGGAATTCAGGGAGTTCCGGTGCTCAGATACCTATATAGCACTGATACCCATGGGGTTTATCAAGTTTATGGGGTGGCGGAAATCGTGGCATTACTTGACTGTGTATATATATATATGTTATTCTCTCTCTGTCTCGAAATAAGAACCCTTGCGACGTCACGCTGCCCTTTATGAAAACGATGATTTCCGGGCAAAGAGATTTCCCCAAGGGGCCCTATACATATACACGTCGGATAATTTGAGAGTCTAATTCGAAGAGTCACTAATGTGGTTTACCTTTCTCGATAAGTTTTCGAATCAAATTGTCGTAAAGTTTACAGTTGGCAGAGAGAGAGAGCGCGACGATTTCTTTAAACACACGAACAGTCAATAAAATTCAATAATTAAATTTTTATACGAATTCACATTATCACAGATATCTTCTATTTTTATAGATCGAATTATTTCTCGTTGAATACTTTTAGTATCCGTAAAAAAATATTCAAGATTGGAGATCCAACAATTTTTTAAATTGTGTATCTATTTATCCATTTACCACGTCCGATGAACGTTCACAAGGGTTGTAAAAATGTTTGTGGTCAAACTATTATTTTGTGCATAATCCTGTTTTTTTTTGTACAAAATCATTTATACAAAACATATTTTCTATTTTTCCTTTTCCAATAGTAGATAGAATTTATCTTTAACTCTCATTTATCTTACTCTCAGAAATAAATGTCACAATCAAGCGTTTGAAAAATGGACAAAAAAAAATCAAAGCGAATGACTAATAACACGATTGGGCGTTTGTCCAACAAAAAAATCCCCGAATGCATATCGAACGAGTTTCACAAGCTCATACACAATTCGCATGTCCGTCACGTTCCGAAATTCGTTTCTCTTGGTAAGTTGCCCCAATTTTCAATTTTATCGTTGTTTACTCATTTTCTTTTTATTCGTGGCTAACGTGGGGTAGCTCGTGCATGCTGTTCGTGAATTCATCGAGGCGCAAACTTGTGGGTTAAATCGTGCTTCTGTCCCCTGGCACACATGCCCCAGGCAAAACCCTGACCTAGCCCCCTTACCCTGCTCAGCAATATTTTTTCTAGGTTCTCTAGGCTGCGGTAGTTCTCGAGCTAGTGTAATAACAGACGAGTTCACTGGGACGTGTGCGATCGAAAAAATATTCAGAAGAAAAGCACGAGTAACGCTGGAAATAAAAAAAGTGAGCCGTCATGGGACGCCTGGTAAATGTGAAACATCCAACATCTTGAGAATACCGTGTGGGATATGTGGCGTGGAGAATTAAAAAAAAAAGCAACAAGAAAAGTAGCTTTTGATTTTCTTCTATAATATTTATTTGCTTGCTTCATCTGTTACTTCGGTTATAGTAGCAGTCGTTGCTGCGTTTGGTTCGATGAAATTAACAATCGGTCGATGATAGCTGAAGTATGAAACATGTGGTTGTGATCAACTGAAAGTCATTTTGAAGAAAATGTATGAGTGGCAATGATTCAGCTCTGGCAAAATTAACATTGAAATCCCCTACTAAAATTAATGGAAGTTTATGTAAATTTGCTCCTAATAGCATTGAACCAGCTGGACTATATTTGAGTAGTTCTTCGTGTAAAAATCGTATGATATAGTGAAATTTTTGGTTTGGGGAAATATATACAACGACCATGACCAATTCCCTTCCATCGTCCATAACAATTTGTGCCGCAGATAAATCGCCAATATCGTCTTCAACAAAACCAAGTCCCCTTACATTTCTTCACCTAACGATTATGCGAGATGTAATAACATCCAATTAATCTCTATTCTGATAAATAGCTGCACCACCAGCTCTAACATCATTGCGTTTGAAGTGAACAATACAATGAACGTTGGGGATGTTTTCTTCTTTACCAATCCATGTTTCACTTAATAATAAGAAAATACTATTGTTAACGATCGAATCTTGTAGATCTGGGACATGCTTTCTGAGACTTTGACAACTCAACGTGAATAACGGCAATCCCTTTCTCGATGTTATGAAATTTGATACTAATCCTTGGAGTGTCTCGAGTCTATTAAGGTAGTAGTCTGGTAACTTGGGTTCAAACAATCGAAACATTTTTTTTTGCTCAATTTGAAAGTACAATGTCTTGAGAATATACTGTGAAAATTTCAGACCGAAATTCGAAATACTTCCGGAGTTATAATGAGTTTTCGAATTTTAAACGCGTTTTTCTCAAAACAGTGTTTTTCTGGTCAGCCCGGGTCCTAACTTTTTTTCTACCGAACCGATTGCTTTCAAATTTTAACAGGCTACTCTACACACTTATAATTCTCGTCGGAACTACCGAGAAATTTTTTCACCCCCAAATTTCTATTTTACAACCCCTTCTTTGCTAAAATAAAAGGACTTTTTTTCCAAAGTCCGCCATTTTGTTATTTATCCATGAAATTTAACTTCAGTAGTTCCGACCAGAATGACATGTCTATAGATTAAGAATTATCAAGAATATTTTGATTTCAGATAACATCAAGAGCCAAAATCACCGGGGTCACCCACGCGCTTTTTTTTCGAGGTGCCAACTTCGATCAATAATAATAATAATAATAAACTATTAAATTTTTTTCAAACAAAATTTTTTTTGTATCTTTAATATGTAAATAAAAACATACTAAATATCCAAAACGATTCATTTTTATTTTTCTACAAAAAAACGCCCTCCAAAAAAGTCATGAAAATCGGCTTAAGTTACCAGACTACTACCTCAAGCGATAATCTTTTAAATTCTTCTTGCAACGTTACAACTGATGGATCAATTCGTCTACCGTGCTAGAATTTTAGATAAAAATTACGTGTATATATGTATAAGCCTTCGATACTTGTTACTCGCGATAGGGCTACATATAATAATAGTATAGAATGAGTTTTTCTATATTCATAAACAATTTCGCCGTAAGTCCCCCCTTGAGACTTATGGATAGCACATCCCGGGGTGCGATTCAATTGCAAGGAAGATTCCAGCGGAAAGGCGCAACTCTCATAGGCCATTTCAGGGTTTTGCATCAGACGCTATGATATTGGGCCTGGTACAGAATCGTCCCTCAGGTATCAATGGAAAATGAACTTCTCTACGGCACAGATGTCTATTCTATACTATGTATAGTATAGACATCTGTGATCTACCTACAACTATCGGTCTCGTTAGCGAGGCGATAGCCTATGAGAGTGGCGACTTTTCGATGGAATCTTCCTTGCAATTGGCTGTTGCTCGCTAGCGCCAGACGCTATGATATTGCATCCGGTTCAGAATCGCCTCTCAGAGTTGAGTGGCGGGAAGCGTCACCACGACGTGCCATCGACGTTCCCTATCAACCGATTTACTCCCAACGCGCGTAAAGATGTTTCACATAAAAAATATCGTTAAACAATAAAGATATATTTTTTCTAATTATCTCCTGACACCTTAGAACCCTTTGCTGTTGGCTCGATCAGCGGTGCTTAAATTGAGTTAATTAATTTGTCTCAACTTCCAATAGGGATGCATTTAGGGCCGCGGGAGGTTTGAGCGGATTTCAGGTACAAGAGGGGGTAGATTTACAAGCTCTTGGTAAAACACAGCCTCAGGGTTAGTTCGCAGATATATATATGCCACACGCGCGTACATCCCCTCGAGTCAGAGAACAGTCGGGCGTGTGGGGCACGCACAAAGGCTGTGCTCAACCATCGGCAACAATTAAATCCAAGCTCTTTCTCTCCCCCCCCCCCCCCCCTTTACGCTTGTGCCACTGCGCGTGAGGTCCATATTCACATTTGCCACACCACCGTGTGATACTTCTTCGTACACTAGTTTCGTTTTATGCGAGATCTAAAATGCGCCAAGCGAGCTACCAGTTCCCGATGGTTCAACATCCCCTGAATAAACACAGCGGTGCTCAATTTTATTCATGAAATTTAGATGGGTCAAATTTGGGCCAAGAGTTTGGCGTAAACGTTCGACATTTAACAATTTCAAAGAAATTTTTCATTTAAACTCAATGGAGCGCAATTTCTTAAATAAAAAATAGCCAAGGATGTAGGAGATTCTTAAAAAAGTACTGACATTCTGTTTTGTTTGTAAAATCATTTCACAAGCAATCCATACGTTATTATTGTTCGATTTAATGTCTCGATCTCATTCACGTTTTTAAATCTGTCTCCATAACCAGTGCATCCTTAATAATCCTCTCAACGATACCAAAAAAATTGCGTGGCCAGCGGAATCGTTCGTGTGATAAAAAAGAAAATCTCATCCCCAAGTCCCGGTGGAGGTCAATCTGAGTGAAAATTACCGAATCAAATATCCGTCCAAGTTTCACGGCGCCGCACGACTTTCAAACGCAGCCTCTTTCCCGCTTCACATCGAACTTCATCCCCCCCTCGAGTTTCCAAACGCGCGACAGTCGCTGTCAACCAACAATTTCAGCGATATAATCGCGGCTAATATAATTTTACGATTCTACAACGACGTCTGTCGTTTAATCGACGAATAATTGTTTTATTAAACGAAAAGGCAAATGGATGGCGTTTAACGATCCCAAACGAGATGAAATTAAATGTGCATAAATTTGTTTCGAGTGAATTCATGAATTTATGATGAAAAGAGGAGGCTAGGTTTGTGAGTCGAGACGAGATGCGATGTTTATAACGGTGTGTATTTTCGCGTGAGGAGGGGCTAAAATTTTGGTAGTTCGTTGAGCATAGAATGGGTTTGAAAACCCCTGGGAATCGACGGTGCACATCTGGCCGTGGGCGCCCTAAAATGCTCGTAGTCGCGCGACTAGAGCGAGATGGACTAAAGTATAAAGCTATATTCGGGGTGATGCCACGCGCACTTTCACCCTACCCCCCCGCCCAGCCCCTTCGTACAGACACACAGAGGAGAGTTAGCCCCGCGAAATCCACTCTCTCTCTCTTTTCATCCCTGTGAACGAGGATGTTGGCGTTATTGCTATACGTAAACTGAACGCACATAACAGTTGCGGAAATACGGAACAGGGAGGCTGTTCAGAGGGATGAAACAGAGCGGCAGAGAGAGAGAGAGAGAGAGAAATATTGAAGGTGGTCCGGTTTACCACATAAAAGAGCCACTGTATCGATTGCGAGGCTCCGATAACGTTCTCGTGAATTCTGACACTGTGAATATATTTGTTGTTGAAAATAATTGAACAAAAAATCCTTAACTCATAAATTGATGATTCGGCTTGATCGTTAATTCTGTTTGTTAAAAATAGTAGAGCAATTTGTGATTTGAAAAAAAAAAAAAAATCATCTGTTACATTGTTAAATTGTTACTCTGAAAGTTCATAAAAATTAGTGGAATTTTCACATCAACCAAATGACAAAAATATTATACTTTTGTTAGTTGAAAATTATTCATTTGCAAACATTTTATCGCGCCTTGGAATTTAACTTGTAAATTGATGATTCGGTTTGATCATTACTTTTGTTTGTAAAAGTTAATGGAGCAATTTGTGATCAGAAAAGAAAATGATGAATTATTTACATTGTTAAATTATTACGCTGAAAGTTCATAAAAATTAGTGGAATTTTGACATCAATGAAATGGTAAAAATATTATACTTTTGTTAGTTGAAAATTATTCATCTGCAAACATTTTATCACGCCGTGGAATTTAACTTATAAATTGATAATTCGGGTTGTTCGTTACTTCTGTTTGTAAAAAATAGTGGAGAAAATTGTGATCAGAAAAAAATATGATCAATCATTTATATTGTTAAATTATTACGCTGAATGTTCATAAAAATTAGTGGAATTTTCACATCAATTAAATGACAAAAATATTATACTTTTGTTAGTTAAACATTATTCATTTACAAACATTTTATCGCGCCTTGGAATTTAACTTATAAATTGATAATTCGGTTTGATCGTTACTTCTGTTTGTAAAACGTAGTGGGGCAATTTGTGATAAAAAAAAAATATGATTAATCATTTATATTGTTAAATTATTACGCTGAAAGTTCATAAAAATTAGTGGAATTTTAACATCAATCAAATGACAAAAATATTATACTTTCTAGTTGAAAATTATTCATTTCCAAACATGTTACTTCTGTTTGTAAAAAATAGTGGAGCAATTTGTGATCAGAAAAAAAAAAAAGATTAATCATTTACATTGTTAAATTATTACGCTGAATGTTCATAAAAATTAGTGGAATTTTCACATCAATTAAATGACAAAAATATTATACTTTTGTTAGTTAAACATTATTCATTTACAAACATTTTATCGCGCCTTGGAATTTAACTTATAAATTGATAATTCGGTTTAATCGTTACTTCTATTTGTAAAAAATAGTGGAGCAATTTGTGATCAGAAAAGAATATGATTAATCATTTATATTGTTAAATTATTACGCTGAAAGTTCATAAAAATTAGTGGAGTTTTAACATCAATCAAATGACAAAAATATTATACTTTTGTTAGTTGAAAATTATTCATTTGCAAACATTTTATGGCGCCTTGGAATTTAACTTATAAATCGATGATTCGGTTTGATCGTTACTTCTGTTTGTAAAAAATAGTGGAGCAATTTGTGATCAGAAAAAAAAAAGATTAATCATTTACATTGTTAAATTATTACGCTGAAAGTTCATAAAAATTAGTGGAATTTTGACATCAATGAAATGGTAAAAATATTATACTTTTGTTAGTTGAAGATTATTCATTTGCAAACATTTTATCACGCCGTGGAATTTAACTTATACATTGATAATTCGGGTTGTTCGTTACTTCTGTTTGTAAAAAATAGTGGAGCAAATTGTGATCAGAAAAAAATATGATCAATCATTTATATTGTTAAATTATTACGCTGAATGTTCATAAAAATTAGTGGAATTTTCACATCATTTAAATGACAAAAATATTATACTTTTGTTAGTTAAACATTATTCATTTACAAACATTTTATCGCGCCTTGGAATTTAACTTATAAATCGATGATTCGGTTTGATCGTTACTTCTGTTTGTAAAAAATAGTGGAGCAATTTGTGATCAGAAAAAAAAAAAGATTAATCATTTACATTGTTAAATTATTACGCTGAAAGTTCATAAAAATTAGTGGAATTTTCACATCAATCAAATGACAAAAATATTATACTTTTGTCAGTTGCAAATTATTCATTTGCAAACATTTTATCGCGCCTTGGAATTTAACTTATAAATTGATAATTCGGTTTAATCGTTACGTCTATTTGTAAAAAATAGTGGGGCAATTTGTGATCAGAAAAAAATATGATTAATCATTTATATTGTTAAATTATTACGCTGAAAGGTCATAAAAATTAGTGGAATTTTCACATCAATGAAATGGTAAAAATATTATACTTTTGTCAGTTGAAAATTATTCATTTACAAACATTTTATCACGCCTTGGAATTAAACTTATAAATTGATAATTCGGTTTGATCGTTACTTCTGTTTGTAAAAAATAGTGGAGCAATTTGTGATCAGAAAAATAAAAGATTAATCATTTACATTGTTGAATTATTATGCTGAAAATTCAAAAAATGATTGGAATTTGAACATCAAAGAAATGGCAAAAATATTATACTTTTGTTACTTGAAAATTATTCATTTGCAAACATTTTATGGCGGTCTTGGAACGTAACGTATTACGAACTAAAGCAGGGGCTGTAGAAAAAGAAATAAAAATTAAAGGAATAAAAGGACGAGGATGGATATAAAACATGTTCACTGCCTGATGAATGGAATCCGGTATATATTTAAACGTATCTACTCGAGCAACACGAGTCTCGCAGTGCCAGGAACACTGGAGTAGCAATTTTTTACACACCGGGTCCTGGGACTCGCGTCTCTGGCACAAGGGAAAGTGCGAGAGTTGGAGGGTCGCGCGGGGATGTTGAAAGAGGGGGATCGTTCTATCCGCACCCTAAAAAGGGTTGGCTAAAAGCTCCCGGAGACCGTTGCTAATGGCCATCATACCAGACACCAAATTTTACCCACATTTATAAATTTTAATAATAAAAAATAAAACACTAGCGTATTTTCACTAGAAGATGTTTTTTTTTTTCTTATTCAAAAGCTAATCCTCTCGTTACCGGGGAAAATGAGATTTTCTTCGCCATATCCCAAGAAGGAAATCTCTCGGCTTCCCCACCATTCTCCGCGTAATCCCGTGAAACGTGTGGACGTCGACGTGCGTGTCGTCCCTTTCAACGACGCCGGAAGCCATCGGCGCGACTAATAGCCGGCTAATGTACGTTTTTGTATCGAAATCCTCGAGAGAGAGCCAAGAGACACAGAGCCTTATGGCGGCTAATGACAAGAACATGGGGGGGAATGTCAAGACGTCTCGTTCGCGATTATGCCGGCAATCTACCGTGAAAAAAAGGGATACGACAGATACTGACAGGGCTTTGGTCCTCGTTCGGATCCGATCCGATGGAAAATTGGATGATTATAGGAATCATTGGAAAGAATCGAAGGATTATCATTTCCATGGTTTTGCCGAATATACTTTTCGAACACGAGATTATTCATCGAAAAACAGTCAATAAATTAAACGTAAAAATATGCATGGAAGCAATTTTTATTTAATATCCCATCGTTAAAAAAATAATTGCCAATATATATCGGGGGTGGCGACTGGTGGTGGATAAAATTTAATTTCCAAGTGTATTCCGGACATTTCATGGCTTCTTCATCGCGAGTTATCGCAAGGAGAAATAAGTTCGACGAGACGTACAAGAGATGCTGTTGAAGAAAGGGAAAAAAGAGTTTGAATTTTTTTTCATTTTTGCAATTTTCCCCGGAACTTCTCGTCGCAAACTTTTCCGCTTCGTCACAAAAAAAAAAACTTCAATTGCATTCGGTTTTTTTCTTCGTCTCCTCGTTCCGCTTTGTTCGTTACTGCTGAAACCTTTTTGGGAACTTTGGTGAAAAGCATCAACAGACCCTCTTCGTTTGGTATCTTTTTTTTTTTTTAATCTTCTTCCTCGTTCCTCCCTATCGCTCACCGCTCTTTTTTACTTTCATCTTCCGGAGAGACAGCGACAATATAGACGGTCTGTCATATAATATAAACGATACACAGATATATTCTCTATAGCCATAACCGTGGTGACATTAAATTGAACACTCTCTTCACATTTAACTTTATATATCTTTCTTTGATTTTTTTCTCCTGCTTTTAGTAGAACTTTAATTAAGAATCGCTCTTATACGAGTAACTACATTACAATCAATCTATATGGAGTCACAAATATGCGAGGAAATTGCAGACCATAAAAATCATATTTTCTCTCAACTCGCTCTGCATATTCGTGACTAACGAAAATTTTATCAAACCTGGCATATTTCACAGTGCAATGCATTGAGAAGGGATTTTAAGGGGGGAAATAGGGTTAGACGGTTCAAAAAATCGATTTTTTATTTATTTCATAAATTGTTAGTACAACTATTGAAAAATATGTTCCCAAAATTTTAAGGTAGTAGTCTGGTAACTTGGGTTAAAAAAATCGAAAAATTTTTTGTTCCTCAATTTGAAAGTGCAATGTCTTGAGAATATACTGTGAAAATTTCAGACCGAAATTCGAAATACTTCCGGAGTTATAATGAGTTTTCGAATTTTAAACGCGTTTTTCTCAAAACAGTGTTTTTCTGGTCAGCCCGGGTCCTAACTTTTTTTCTACCGAACCGATTGCTTTCAAATTTTAACAGGCTACTCTACACACTTATAGGTCTCGTCGGAACTACCGAGAAATTTTTTCACCCCTAACTTTTTATTTTACAACCCCTTCTTTGCTAAAATTAAAGGATTCTTTTTTCCAAAGTCCGCCATTTTGTTATTTATCCATGAAATTTAACTTCAGTAGTTCCGACCAGAATGACATGTCTATAGATTAAGAATTATCAAGAATTTTTTATTTCAGATAACATCAAGAGCCAAAATCACCGGGGCCACCCACGCGCTTTTTTTTCGAGGTGCCAACTTCGATCAATAATTATAATAATAATAAGCTATTAAATTTTTTCAAACCAATTTTTTTTTGTATCTCTAATATGTAAATAAAAACATCCTAAATATCCAAAACGATTCATTTTTATTTTCCTACAAAAAAACGCCCTCCAAAAAAGACACGAAAATCGGCTTAAGTTACCAGACTACTACCTTAAATGAAAATTCCGACTCGTTCGATTGTTATAACACATTGAGGGGGGAAATAGGGTTAGGACAGCGTTTTCTCAATGATTTTCATGAATTTTTTTATAGTATAAAAAATGAATATAATTTATTGAAACTTTGAGAATATTTTATACATATATTTGAGTATATACTATAAGATTTTTGAAGAATTTCCTTGAAAAACACCGAAGAAAATTTATGACTACCTTGACTTTCTTTTTCTTGGTACTATTTTTTCAAACGCGTTTTTTGAAAACGACTTTTTTTTTACTCGCGTACACGATAGTTTGAAAAGTTTTCAACCAATCGTTTTGAAAATTGGCAGTTACTTTATTCGTAGTATTGCGCTCTATATGAACCTAAAATCGAAATATTATCACTATTTAAAATAATTTTTTTTTCGCAAATAAAGTTGTGAAAAATGGCAAAAAATCATGGTTTTTTGTTTTGACCCCTGTAAAAAGTTCAATTTTCTATTTTTTCGATAGCATTTAGGTTCATATAGAAGAGAGACATAATAAAAGTAAATTTCACCCTCGTTTGATTTCAGATGAAAATTGCGGCTTCCAGAATGTACGCAAAATGCTGAGTCTGATTGTGACCTGCAATATGGGGTCGCTAATATCTTCGGTGTTTTTCAAGGAAATTCTTCAAAAATTATATAGTATATACTTAAATATATGTATAAAATATTCTCAAAGTTTCAATAAATTGTATTCATTTTTTATACTATAAAAAAATTCATGAAAATCATTGAGAAAACGCTGTCCTAACCCTATTTCCTCCCTTAATGCTGTAAGAGTGACAGCGAAAATATTCCTCACGAATAAACATTAATCCTGTAATTTTTGAAATTTTCTTTCTATAATCCCGAGAACTGTGAATGGCAATATTGAAAAAAATGTGTTTTGCCAAAATCGATTAATTTTCCGTATCCCCCACGACTATTAGCCGTTATTGATTAACTCGAAAAATGTTGCAGATTCACATCTGGCTATTCATTTCCCTAAATCCCCCAGCGTAATAGGATTAACGTGAGATTTCATCGGGTCCACGAATCAGTTTTATATATATACATGTAGGTTTTGTATTAGCCGGACAATCTTTGAAAGACGAGAATGGCGATGAAAGGGATGAATGAAAAACGATATTTGGCAGAATGCGCCTTTGGCGTCGTTGATGAACTTACCGAGCTGAGTTTGATGAGCAGGGGATGGAGCTGGCCTGACTTTGTCCGGAGGGCATCTTCTCGTTGCAGCTACGGTCGCTGGCAATGGGATGCTCGTGCCTCCTGGACCAATCCCAGGGCCACCGACACCCGCTTGCTTATTGTACGGTGATGGAAGTCTGAAACAAAGAACACACGACATCCCAGTGTCAAACTTTTCTCTCTTATTCTCGTGACATTTGTTTTGTTTCCTCCATTTCTCTCTCTCTCTCTTTCTGCTTTTGCAGACTCAAATGAGAGATATGTTGTCTCGAAAACAATGAGAATTCTTGACAAGAAGCGGGGTTTGAAATAAGATGATTGAAGAAAAAAAACTGTACGACGAAAGACACGCAATTGCCGGAAAGAAATTTGTGTCCTGGCAATTGCGATTCCAGCAAAATCCCAATAGGGATTTGTCGAGGGTGCCCCAAAATGTGTATACCGTTCAGTTTCAAGCTGGATCGCAGTCCGTGCCCTGGATTGAAATGTTCATATTTTAAGGATTCCGAAAAAGTGGGCAAAAAAATGACAAATCACTAATTCTGGACGATTCGCTCTGCGTCCCTTCAATGTGTTTTTTTTTGTTCCTTCTCTCTTCCATCTCATTTTCAATCTCTACCCCTCAGTGATCAATCCATGTGCGTTCAACAGCGATCTGTCTCGTGTGTGTCTCTTATTTTTTCCCTCGTCCCAATCTCTTTGTATCTTTGCAGTCTGTCCTTTTAAATAATTCATCCCCTATACGGCGATTTTCCACCATTGCCTTCTTCTTTTCCGTTTTAGTGAGTAGTGGCTGTTGTGGATTTATGCTGATACTGGTATAACCGACGCATGGCTTGCCGCAACGATTATTCTTCAATCCGAATGAATATTTTATCGGTAACGCGTGAAGTATATCGGTTACGCAGCGCGTGTACTTGTGGGGCTACATTTGTCAAGTGTCAAGAGGAATATCTATTTCGCTTTCGCAAGTACCTACTTGGGGAGGGGAAAAAATGACCATTACCTGGTAGTTGAAAAAAAATTACTTTCTATATATATTAGGGTGGTTCTTAATTTGGTGATGTTGGAAATTCTTTGGTATTGTTCCTTGAATGAAATCAACATATCCAGAAAAAAAATTGGGCGCAAGCGTAACTTTGTCCAATAATTCTAACCCACCCCACCGAGCTGTCGAGTTTTTTGAAAATTGTTTATTATTTCAAAACTATTCATGATAAAAAAATTGTATATTGTGTTTCTATAGGAAATTTAATGCTCTTGTAAAATTCTTGTGAATCTAATATTTATCACGTTATTAGCAAAAAACTGTCATCATTTATTCCAAAAGTCCATCATTATGGCCAAAACAGGAGTTTGACGTCGAAAAACTGCAATGTATTCTTCACATGCAATTAGAAATATGAAGAGATACGTAGTGCACTCAATAACAGTATGTGAACGATATTTAAACTTTCAATTTTATCAATTTTATTATCATTCATGATAAATTTTTCTTCTTTGATCGATAAGGACATTGATTTCTTTATCAGTTCCAAATCGATGGCTTTTTTCGAAAGTATTTGAATTCAACTCCTCACTTTTTTATATCGATTAGAGCGAGTGGATTTCTAATGAAAATTATTTACAAGACTTAAAAATAGTTAAAGGAATTAAAGTGGTTAACGATGTTGCAGAAAGAGGAGTGAAACTTATTACAGAGTACAATGATCGTCTCACTTATGATGAAGATCAGAAACAATTCATTGTACAAATAATTGGAGAATATAAAAAAAAATATCCTGATATTAACAAAGCAACTTTGCTCCAACCGATGTAATTCATTATTGTAAGTTGATTTTTAAAATATATGACATCATTAATTATAATTCACAATAAAACTGATAAAATTGAAAATTTGAATATTGTTTACATTTCATTGTTGAGTGCGCTACGTATTTCTCTATAATCTTATATACATACGAAAAATAAATTGCAGCTATTCGACGTCAAACTCCTGTTTTGACCATAATGATCGACTTTTGGAATAAATGATGACAGTTTTTTGCTAATTACGTGATAAATATTAGATTCGCGAGAATTTCACAAGATACCTTTTTTGTAGAGCATTATATTTCCTACAAAAACGTTATATAAAATTCTTTTATCATAAATAGTTTTGAAATAATAAACAATTTTCTTAACAAAATTTTGAATGCATGCATTTTTTCGTATAAAAATTCGACAGCTCGGTGGGGTGGGTTAGAATTATTGGACAACGTTCCGTTTGCGCCCAATTTTTTTTCTAGATATGTTGATTACTTTTGAGGAACAATACCAAAGAATTTCCAACATCACCAAATTAAGAACCACCCTAATATATATATAAATAAACACGAATAACCACGAAAATACATAAAATATAAAATGGCATTACACCATGCGTTATAACTAAAATTTACGTACCAAGAGATTTGATAAATTGTTTCGAGATTTCTCAAAGCCGCTCGCAGACCTTTCAAAAGTTTCACGGACCAATTCATTTGTCGAAAATATCAGCCGTAACGAGAACATCGTGTTATCGCTATTATATGTATGAAGAATCTCGGTTGGGCTATGCGAATTCATGCTTCCAGAGCCGGAAGTCGTTAAGTGGGTCTCCCAGAGTTGAAGCAACAACAAAAAAAAAAGCAAAAAGGCAAAAGCGCGCGGGAAGACGAAGGAGAAGTGAGGATTCTCGTTCCTATCCTATAAAACGTAGAGCTGTTACCGAGCTCTTCAGGGCCCGGGAGGCTTTTGTGAATAAAGCAACACACACGAACGAAAGATGGACGATTAGTCCGCGAGGGACCAAATTCTTCGCGCGGAATTCTATGCTATATAACTCTCTCTAGTTCTTTTGGCTGAGCGACGGCAAATTGAAGGTGAAAAAAACGAAGGGTTAAAGGGTGTAAACGAAAGAAGTATAAACGTATAGTCGGTTGAACACGATCGTAAAAAATGTATAATACGAGGAGAAAATGAAAATAGAATGCAACGGAGTATCGATCTTTTTTTTTACGATACTAATCATTTTTGGACTAATATTGAACTATAATAATAATTAATAAAAATGTAAATGAAACTTTTTTTCTAAATTCAAGTCAAAAGATGCTGAATCGAATTAGGCACAAAGTGGATAACTAAAAAAAAACTTTAAAATACTTTTTGCATTAAAAAATCCTCCACTTGCAAGTTTTTTCATTAAATCACCTTTACTCAAACTTTTCGTACTTCAACGGATGCTAATTCGATTTAAACGCAGAACTGGGCCGTAACGTTTCTCGCACTGTAGCAAAAAAATGTTAGCCACAAATCTTTAACTTTCATTCGAGCATGCTAAGTCACAGTGAGAACGGGCAGGGAGATCTTGTTTCATTTATTTCGGCTAGGGAGGTCTCTCGTCTCATTTCGGTCCCGACGTCGCCGTCGTCGTCGAAAAAGAACGCGCATGAAAGAAAGAGCCCTTTTGTCAGACACCGCGTTCCTTTCTGTGCACTCGCCGACAAGAGCCAAATATTCTTGCCTCGAATAATAAACGAAGACACGAGAAGAAAAAAAGGGGGAAAGGTAAGAGAAAAAAGTGCCGGGCATACCAGCGGCAAAGCGAAAATAAATATTCGGCCCTTTCGTATATCACGGAATGAGGGATCATTTTTTAATAGCAAAATATCTCTTTGAAGCTATTAATGAAATATCTTTGTACCCCGATTAGCTTGTGCACGAAAATCGATTGTAAAAATATCAGAAAGACGTTTTAACGGCAATAAATAATTTACATTTTTTTTAATCGGTAAAAAATAATTTTTTTCAAAAAAACGTAAAATAAATATTTGTATCATTCAATAAAATGTTTTAATCAAACGTGCTGCTTGTTCAAATATTATATCATAAAAAGTACAACCTGGGTCTAATAAAACACGATTTGCATAATTGACGAATTAAGGTAGTAGTCTGGTAACTTAAGCCGATTTTCATGTCTTTTTTGGAGGGCGTTTTTTTGGAGGAAAATAAAAATGAATCGTTTTGGATATTTAGGATGTTTTTATTTACATATTAAAGATACAAAAAAATTTTTTTTTTTTTTAATTTAATAGTTTATTATTATTATTATTAATATTGATCGAAGTTGGCACCTCGAAAAAAAAGCGCGTGGGTGGCCCCGGTGATTTTGGCTCTTGATGTTATCTGAAATAAAAAATTCTTGATAATTCTTAATCTATAGACATGTCATTCTGGTCGGAACTATTGAAGTTGAATTTCATGGATAAATAACAAAATGGCGGACTTTGGAAAAAAGTTTTATTTTCCAAAGTCCGCCATTTTGTTATTTATCCATGAAATTTAACTTCAGTAGTTCCGACCAGAATGACATGTCTATAGATTAAGAATTATCAAGAATTTTTTATTCAAGAAAAAAAGCGCGTGGGTGGCCCCTGTGATTTTGATTCTTGTTGTTATCTGAAATAAAAAATTCTTGATAATTCTTAATCTACAGACATGTCATTCTGGTCGGAACTACTGAAGTTAAATTTCATGGATAAATAACAAAATGGCGGACTTTGGAAAAAAAAACTTTTTTCCAATGTCCGCCATTTTGTTATTTATCCATGAAATTTAACTTCAGTAGTTCCGACCAGAATGACATGTCTATAAATTAAGAATTATCAAGAATTTTTGATTTCAGATAACATCAAGAGCCAAAATCATCGTTTTTTTTTTGCGGAAAACAACGCGATAAACCATATCGAGATATCGCGGATTAAAAGCGCAGGGTTTGCCAGGAAATGAAGAGAAAAAGCTCGTTCGACAGGGGTTGGAAATGGTTCTCGTCATTTTGGGGTTTGCACAAGAGTAAGGGGGAGAAAGAAAATGAGTTCGCAAACTAACTGGTACAAAACGATGAGAACAAAGCATCCCCCATCAAGAGAGAGAGAGAGAGAGAGAGAGAGAGGGTGGAGGATATCGATGTACAACGCCTGCTTGAGATGATTCTCGAGTGTCTAAAGAGACTCAGCGAAGCATTTAGGCGCAATGGGAGAATATCATAGCAAAGAGAAACAGCGAGAGAGAGGAAGTGAGGCGACAGAACAGTGAGAAGGGTAGTGAAACTCAGGGATGGTAGATTCTCGGTTAACCGCGAGGGCATGTGCCAAGTCAACACACTGGCTTTCACGTTTACGGGGAGGGCCTATATTACCCCCGTGGTACGAGTAAATATTTATTCTAATGGCGCTCCTGTCATCTCGTATACCGAAACACGGAGAAGTCTGAGCGCGTTCAACGCGGTTCATCTCGGTCTAGCTGTTCTCTCGCGGAAATTACACGCATTGCGGAAAATCTCTCTCATGTGCGGAATATACGGTCTGTGTGTGCTCGTAAAGCGGTCACGAACGTCAGGGGAGGGGGCGCAAGTGATGAAAACTGTGTGAAACAGTGTATTAACCCTACAAAATTAGGATCTACATTCTCATCATTAACGCGAGTGCCATTGATTCAGAAAAAAATAAATAAATAATGTACAAGATTCTTTGATCCTTCAACAATTAAATAACTTATCCATTGTTCATCGTGTGAGGCTCATTACCAAACGTTGCAAACGAATAAGTGAAAAAATGTCATGAAAAATTGTTCAAGGGGGAAATAGGGTTAGACGGTTCAAAAAATCGATTTTTTTTTATTTATTAAATTGTTAGTAAAACTATTGAAAAATATGTTCCCAAAATTTTAAATGAAAATTCCGACTCGTTCTATTGTTATAATCCATTAAGGGGGAAAATAGGGTTAGGACAGCGTTTTCTCCATAATTTTCATGAATTTTTTTATCGTATAAAAAATGAATATAATTTATTGAAACTTTGAGAATATTTTATACATACATTTAAGTATATACTATAAAATTTGTATACATATATTTAAGTATATACTATAAAATATTAGCGACCCCATATTGCTTGTTTTTCTTGGTACTATTTTTTCTAACGCGTTTTTCTGAAAACGATTTTTTTTTAACTTGCGTACACGCTAGTTTGAAAAGTTTTCAACCAATCGTTTTGAAAATTGGCAGTTACTTTCTTCGTAGTATTGCGCTCTATATGAACCTAATTTAAATTAATTAACCATTATTTAAAATAATTTTTTTTTTGCAAATAAAGTTGTAAAAAATGGCTAAAAATCATGCTTTTTTGTTTTGCCCCCTGTAAAAAATTCAATTTTCTATTTTTTCGATAGCATTTAGGTTCATATAGAAGAGAGACATATAATAAAAGTAAATTCCAACTTCGTTTGATTTCAGATGAAAATTGCGGCTTCCAGAATGTACGCAAAATGCTGAGTCTGATTGTGACCTGCAATATGGGGTCGCTAATATCTTCGGTGTTTTTCAAGGAAATTCTTCAAAAATTTTATAGTATATACATAAATATATGTATAAAAATTTTATAGTATATACTTAAATATGTGTATAAAATATTCTCAAAGTTTCAATAAATTATATTCATTTTTTATACTATAAAAAAATTCATGAAAATCATTGAGAAAACGCTGTCCTAACCCTATTTCCCCCCTTAAGAAAAAAAATTATTTCGTTTCGTTTGTTTAAAGCTAAATGCTTAAGTTTTGGACATGAAAACAGGCAATAAATTATGTACGATACATTGCTTTTCACACATTTTGTTAGTACAAAACGTATTTTTTTCTTTTTAACACAATGAAAGGTATCTTACATCTATTATACAATAACGTCGTATTACTATTACACTAACAGCGGATTATCGTTAGTATAAATATTTTTCAAATTTCGTACCTACGTCTCTAGGTATTCTGATGTAGATTAACGAGAATTTTTTTTCTTTATTCCAAGTCCTTAATTGTCGAAGTAATTTATCACGCCAATTAGAAAAAGATACCAAAAGTAAATAGCAGTAGTCGGCCATTGTGTATAACAAAAAAAAACAAAAAAAATATTTTTTATTAGCTTGATATTTATACCAAATAGATGTGTAATTGGATTAATCAATAAATCACTTTTTCATACAAAAAAAAATTGTTAAATATGCACATGGTTTTATACCCGCTATTGTGGTCATAGCCCTCAATAAAATTGTTCACAAAGATTCCATCCCAAGAGGAGTGCCACGCGACCATGCTCCCCGGGAAATGTCACGAGGCACAGAAAGTAATAGCCGGGAAAAAAAAAAAAAAAAAAAACAAGAGAATCGAAATCAGGAAGAAAGAGGAGGATACGGGCTGTCGCGTGATGTTGGACGAGATGCATTGTTGGCAAGGAAACGCGATGTCCGATAGAATCCCTTTCTACTTTGTGGCAGAGAGAGAGACTACACTGAAACGTACTTTACATCTCATACACATATATAAAACAACTGCTAATAATCAAAAAGGCATAACTCAAGCTACTTGAATTTTTTTTAATATATGGGTTACGCCCTTTTTATTAGTAGCAGTGAATATACGTATGGAAGGATGTTTTCGAGGACATTTTCATATGCATTGTGATTTACACACATAGAGAAATGCATGCTTATATAAATGCGTAACAATTGAATTCTCCTGGGCGTATGTTTGCGTGAAAGGGGGCAACGAGACAGTAAAGTAAAATGCCACAGATGGAGGTAAAATGTTTGCCCTGTGCAAATGCAAATGTCCTATGTGGAGTGCTTCCTTTGTAATGTATACAATAGTTTTATGCTCAGTTCACTACTGGCGTGTCGACAAATAATTTTTATTAACATTCTTCTTTCTCATCCTCTCGTTTTGCGCACTGCACCATTATGTTACGGTGGCATTTCACGTGTGGGAATTCATACGAGTAGAGAGAAGGGCGGGAATCCTCGAGAGTCTCTGCCCGCGTATGATAACTCTCGGGACTCGATGCAAATCTTATGTGTACACCTATATCGCATGGGGCAACGGGGCACACAATGATTTCTGTAATTGACCAGCATGTCTGTCAGGAGCGAACGAGAGAGGGAGAGCGATGGGGGCGGGGGGGGGGGGGGGGGGGGGAGAGAGCTAAGAGGCAGTGAGGACCGGACGCGGGCATTGTTGTCTGGAATTGGCGATTGTGAGATTAGGGACCGTGTGTGTTAGCGGCATAAGAACATTCGAGACTCGTGCTTGCTGTACTGAATCGGCCATTCATTTGGTTTTGATGTTTGGTCGACGAGTTTGTGGATTATTACGACACGAGAGGGATGAGAGAGGGAGCGAGATTTTGCTAATAGGATCGAAATGAGATTTTTGTTCAGAGAATTGTAGTTAAAAGGGAAATTAAGGTAGTACTCTGGTAACTTAAGCCGATTTTCATGTGTTCTTTGGAGGGCGTTTTTTTGTAGGAAAATAAAAATAAATCGTTTTGGATATTTAGGATGTTTTCATTTACATATTTAAGATACAAAAAAAATTTTTTTTGAACAAATTTAATAGTTTATTATTATTATTATTATTATTATTATTGATCGAAGTTGGCACCTCGAAAAAAAAAGCGGACACTAACAAAACGGCGGACTTTGGAAAAAAAAGTTTTTTTTTCCAGTCCGCCATTTTGTTATTTATCCATGAAATTTAACTTCAGTAGTTCCGACCAGAATGACATGTCTATAGATTAAGAATTATCAAGAATTTTTTATTTCAGATAACATCAAGAGCCAAAATCACCGGGGCCACCCACGCGCTTTTTTTTCGAGGTGCCAACTTCGATCAATAATAATAATAATAATAAACTATTAAATTTAAAAAAAAATTTTTTTTTTGTATCTTTAATATGTAAATAAAAACATCCTAAAGATCCAAAACGATTCCTTTTTATTTTCCTACAAAAAAACGCCCTCCAAAAAAGACATGAAAATCGGCTTAAGTTACCAGACTACTACCTTAATAAATACATTCATTCATTATACTCGATCGAACATTTTTTAATTTATATTGATAACTTTACAGTGCATTTTATCGTATGGAAATTCATTTTTATTTAACGCTAAGAGTAATTTTAATCGCTTTAGAATTTTACAACGGTACATACTTTCCAATACGTTTTATCCCAAAACTGTATTTTTTTATTTAAATCTTCAATCCTTTTTGAATCAAATCTAACTGTCGTTATTCAGTTTCGAGTAAATTTCGTGCAAGTTTTTTATATTATTAATATCACGAAATGGAATATAGTAGTATAAAAATTCCCCACTCTAGAAAGAATAATAAGAATTAACAATGATACTAGTATAATTGTTAATCGGGGGAGGAGAAATCGTTTCGGGGATTGAAGGTAATTTACTCGCGAGTTCAATGACCGTGGGATATCGAGCCTTGGTAAATCATTATCAGCCCATCAGCCCCAGAAGCATTTTCCGATCGCCCTAAACTCGAGAGCTCACGCACTCGATGCACCGCGTGCCTAGTTGCGTGATCGAATGAGACAAAAGTAAGGAAGGAAGGAAAGGGAACGAAATAATAGATAAAAACGAAGAAAAGCTTTCGGAAACGGGAAAAAATGCACGAGACTCGGGCAAGTCGTGTATGTATGGGTATATATAGGCACTGAGATCCCAATAACAATTTGTCAAGTGAGAATAACGAACGAGAGTGAACGTTCGGTGTGTGAAACGACGAGAAAACAACAATGCTTTTCCACTTGCTCTTGCCGCTGTTCCGTTCTTGGGGGGTAGGAGATTCCCGTGGTTCTGTAGATATTGAGCTTCGGGGACGGGGGTGGAGTGATTAACGTGTAAATATCGAAAGCAACGTGCGAAATATCGTCCCGACGACAGACATCGTTCTCTCTCTACTGCGAGCTTTTCCGTCTATGTGTAACACGATGACTTATCTTACTACTATAATAAAAGCTGGATAGTTTGTTTGTTTGTTCGTTTGTTTATTCGATCGCGCTAATCTCAGGAAATACTTATCTGATTTGAAAAATTCTTCTTGCATCAGATTACCCATTTATTCGGGAAGGCTCTAGGCCATATAACTTTATGTCATGACCCTAATCTTACTATCTTACTATCGTACTACTGTACTAGAATAAATCTAGAGAGTTTGTTTGTTTGAATGCGCTAATCTCAGGACATACTTGTCCGATTTGAAAAATTCTTTTTGCATTAGATAGCCCGTTTATCCACGGAGGCCCTAGGCCAAATAACTTCATGCTATGACCCTAATCTTACTATTATACTACTATACTATAAAGCCGGAGAGTTTGTTTGTTTGAACGCGCTAATTTCAAGAAATACTTATTCGATTTGGAAAATTCTTTTTGCATTAGACAGCCCGTTTATTCAGGAAAGCTTTACACCATATAACTTTATGCTATAACGCGGATGAAACCGCGGGGCATAGCTAGTAATATTTGAAAAAAAAAGAAAAAAAAAACAGTTATACATTTTACGCATTACGATTTTCAAACCGTTATGATATAATTAGAAAATTAAGTTTTCTAAAAATGAGGAAAATTCATGTACAGACATTAATATTCTAAAATGTATAAACACTTTGAAGTTTGTCCATCATTCCTTTGACAAATTTGTTTTAAACATTTATCCTTATGAAAGAGTTTTATCTACAAATATTTCCATCAACCCAGGATCGCATCGTTCGCGGAGTACCTTTAAATACGAGGTCCGTTCAATAAGTATCGCGAATTTTGAATTTCCGTGGGCTACGTATATTCGATTTTCGATTTTTTTGTGGCGTTAGGTTGGTACTCGTGTCCCTCACTTATGCTGAAAAAATCGGCCATTTTGAATGTTTAATTAATTATTGACAGCTGTTTTATTCCAAAAAAGCAGCTTCCATTGCGATGATTGAGCTTTGGTTTCCACGTCATAACCATAAACTCATGATTCGTCACCGGTTATGACCCTCTGGAGCAAATTTGGGTCGTCGCGGACCGAGTCCAACAGCTTCTTAGCAATGTTAACGCGACACTGTTTTTGTTCGAAATTGAGCAATTTTGGTACGAATTCCGCGGCGACCCGTCCCATGCCCAAATCATTGATAAAAATCGAATATCACGAGCCAATCGATATGTTTAGTCCTCAGCAACTTCTCTAACGGTCATTCGACGATTGGCCAATATTATTTTCTTCGCTTCATCAATGTTTTCATCCGTTGTTGATGTGCTCGGGCGTCCGGAACGCATTTCGTTGTTCGCATCTTCTCGGCCCTCTGAGAACATTTTGTACCACCGATAAACGTTGCTTTGGTCCAAGGTAGCTTCACCATATGCCACAGTCAACATTCGGAATGCGTCCGCGCACTTAATTTTGTTTTTCACACAAAATTTGATACGGATTCTTTGATCCATTTTTTGGAATAGGCAAAAATTAAAGACAAGCCAAAACACGTCTAACCAAAACAGCTGTCAACAATTAACTAAACATTCAAAATGGCCGATTTTTTCTGCATAAGTGAGGGACATGAGTACCACCCTAACGCCGCAAAAAAATCGAAAATCGAATATACGTAACCCTCGGAAATTCAAAATTCGCGATACTTTTTCAACAGACCTCGTACACTACTCCGAATCTGTCGACGAAAAAAAAAAATATATATATAAATAACATGGCGCCCGAAAACGTTGGATGTGTGGCGGCGCCAGTTCTGAAATAAACGCGATATTTCTTCGTGGATTCACGACGATAGGTCGGAACGACAACTATGAGGAAGACGAGTGATTGCGTTTTTTTTTCTCGTTTCGCGATACACTTTACGCCGTCGTAACGAAAGAGACTCGGTAAAATCGGATGCGAACGTAAACATCGAACGAAAAACAAGCAAAAACGAAAGAAAAAAAACGTTTGCAAAGCGAGGGTTGTTGAAATATTTTTCGATCATAATCGACGGAATCGACGAGAGAAAGAGGGAGAGCGAGAGAAAGAGAGGAAAAAAAAATGGAAAAGAAAATATACAGACAAACGACAGCACATAGAGCGCGTTTTTTGCTTCGTGGTGCGGTAAAACCTGTGATGGCAGCAATCTCTGGAGGGCGGAAAACCCTCGGAGCTTGGGCTGTCAGAAACAATATCCTTCGATCGTGTGTATATATACAGAAGGGATGAAAGAGAGAAACAGAAGAGGGAGAGGAAACAGGGAAAACCGAAGAGAGAGATTCGATATTATTTACAGTGCAATATCGAAAATTAATGTCTCCGCGGCTGGTGTACCTTCCACCCAATTTCTTCGTGTTCTCAACTTCCCTCTTCAACCCTCTGCTCCTACCCTACCCCCCACCCCCTAGCCGAAAAAAAATAACAGGCTGTCGCCACATTTTTTGCTTCGTTCGCTTATTTCGTTTTCATGCATTTCTTCATAGTTTTTTTTATTTTTTATTATTCAACAACTCGAATGTATTGCAGGAATATAATCATCAGCGGATTTTCAGGATCACGAGACGTGTTGTCGTTCGGGCTAAAATAATGCACCTTTCCGAACGGTCAAAACGTGTCATTTACTTGATGAATAATTAATTGGGCAATTTGCAATTTTCCAACGATAATATATACGTCTCCACTTGTAAGAAAAATGAGTCAAAATGATTCGTAATTATTCCGGTAAAAATCCAATGGAGGAATCCTTTCTCTAACCATTGATAATCGATGGTTAAGGGGGGAAATAGGGTTAGACGGTTCAAAAAATCGATTTTTTTTATTTCATAAATTGTTAGTAAAACTATTGAAAAATATGTTCCCAAAATTTTAAATGAAAATTCCGACTCGTTCTATTGTTATAAGCCATTAAGGGGGGAAATAGGGTTAGGACAGCGTTTTCTCAATGATTTTCATGAATTTTTTTATAGTATAAAAAATGAATATAATTTATTGAAACTTTGAGAATATTTTATACATATATTTAAGTATATACTATAAAATTTTTGAAGAATTTCCTCGAAAAACACCGCAGATATTAGCGACCCCATACTGCAGGTCACAATCAGACTCAGCATTTTCCTATTTTTTCAAACGCGTGTTTCTGAACACGATTTTTTCTGAACTTGCGTACACGCTAGTTTGAAAAGTTTTCAACCAATCGTTTTGAAAATTGGCAGTTACTTTCTTCATAGTATTGCGCTCTATGTGAACCTAAAATCGGAATATTATCATTATTTAAAATAATTTTTTTTTGCAAATAAAGTTGTAAAAAATGGCAAAAATCATGCTTTTTTGTTTTGACCCCTGTAAAAAATTCAATTTTCTATTTTGTTGATAGCATCTAGGTTCATATAGAAGAGAGACATATAATAAAAGTAGATTCCAACCTCGTTTGATTTCAGATGAAAATTGCGGCTTCCAGAATGTACGCAAA
The DNA here is from genome assembly GCA_958009045.1 of Oxytorus armatus. Taxonomy (NCBI): domain Eukaryota; kingdom Metazoa; phylum Arthropoda; class Insecta; order Hymenoptera; family Ichneumonidae; genus Oxytorus; species Oxytorus armatus. The sequence continues at coordinate 17,100,639 of OY253750.1, read as the reverse complement.
ATGCTGAGTCTGATTGTGACCTGCAATATGGGGTCGCTAATATCTTCGGTGTTTTTCAAGGAAATTCTTCAAAAATTTTATAGTATCTACTTAAATATGTGTTTAAAATATTCTCAAAGTTTCAATAAATTATATTCATTTTGTATACTATAAAAAAATTCATGAAAATCATTGAGAAAACGCTGTCCTAACCCTATTCCCCCCCTTAAGGAATTGCGATGAGATGTTTTATTTGTCCGCAAGGTTAACCGTAAGATATTGAAGGTCAGGTAGTAACTCAGCGCGAATAATAATGATCAGAGGTCTGGACTGATTGAAACCATCCCCCATTGCTGTATTTTCCCATCAATCGGTCGATGTTTGGCTCGAATGTTCGTATATATACCAACAGCGTGATTAGAGTCCCATAACACTGTTCGCGTTGAATGTTGTACGCGTATATATTGGCGAACGAGAGGAGAAATAGAAGGGGGGCAAATACCTACTAGGATAGTATATGTAGAGTATGGGAACTCACGGACGAGACAGCCTCTCGATTGTACGCGCAATGTTCATTCGAGCACATGACAGAGCTCACCGACAATGGTGAAGTTCGAACGGAAATTCCGTATGCTCCTCCAACCTACGTCCTTTATATATATATATATGAACGTTGTAATCCCTGAGAAAACAATGCGACGTCACAACTTGACCTTTTTTTCATTGCGATGCCTTTTTTCCTCGTCGAATTTCAAATAATTCCAACGGCTGTAGTTTTTCTTGTTTGTTTTTTTTATACGACATTGGTATAATAGTTTCAGTAGCGGAATAGGTTGAACGGAAATTCCGTATGCTTCTACAACGTACGTCCTTTATATATATGAACTTTGTGACCTATGAGAAAAAAAAACGACATTACAACTTGATTTTTGTTTCTATCGCGATATTTTTTTTTTTTCATCGGATTTCAAATAATTCCAACGGTTATGGTTTTTGTTTTTTGTTTTTTTTTTACGAGATTTTTGTACAGTAGTTTCGGTAGCTCGCAGTACGGAAAATGAAAATGATAAAATATCGAGATTTTCTGCTATATCGAATTCTTCACGATGCGATGGTGCGATGAGGGAATTTTACTAATTACCTGCATGTACGTTCCTCTCCCCCTAGGACGCACGAACCTGGTCGCTTTCCACCCTCATATCTCTCTCTCTCGTTCTCTCTCTGTACACCCTCATGTTTCTCCTCTGAAAACCCCTCTTCGCGTGACGACGTGCCTGAAATTCCTGCGCCATATCGATCTCACTACCACACTTCAAAACCTACATATATATCTAGGTTTTGCCATATCGTTGAGCTTTAACCCTACATACGCTACTGCTACTCTCTCTCTCTCTCTCTCTCTCTCTCTCTCGATTCACTGCTTTTCGCCGCAATCATTACACACGTATATATAACAATGTGCACCATCGTGAACTGTGATATGGGAAGAGGGTAAAGGGCGTTGCATACCTCTGCAAAACGACTAACGAGCATTTCCAATGCTCGCAAAATTACACACTTTCGTTTTCTCTCTTTCCTCTATGTACTTATATATTACTTATCCTCGCTCTTTACGCTTCGCAAAATCTGCTTGAGCTTCGTTGCTTCGCGATTCGCACGTTCTTTTGCAATTTTTTTTTCAAAAGAAAATCGTATTTGGAAACTTGCAGAAATTCAAAGTTGAAGGAGGGCCACGTGATTAAATAGTCGAAGAAAAAACGTGTTTCATCTTATTTTTACATAAAAATAAAATCGTACCGAAAATCCCGAAGGAGAAAAGGCATTCAAAATAATAATAATAAGATATATAAACAATTGTATAGAATTGTATGTAAAAACAAACTGTATATAAAAAATTGTAAGATGAGTTATGTTCTTTTAATATTTGTTAGGATCGTGCAGCGCGCCTTTACTTTTCTAAATCTTACTTTTATTAGATTCAAACGAGATTGGGAGGGGTTGAAAGTACTCTACTTTTATTTAGTACATTTTTATGCAGTTTGTACCACTGCTACGAAAAATATAAAAATTCGTAGCAAAGATTACGAAGTAAAAATAATAAATCCCCTAAAAAAAAAAATTACCTATACTCATGATGGTAAATATTTTGGCGATTTAAATCAACAAACACGAGTTTGCAAGTCTTACAATATCCCAAAGCTCTCTAACTCTGGTATATTATGTGGAGGGGCGGGGTCGAAGTTTCGAACCGTAAAAGCTTCGACGGATCAAAACTCCGAACTTATGTGGGACGATCTTAAAACTTTTCGAAATTTTTAAAATCGGTCACTTTTTAAAACAGAAATGTCATTGCGAAGAATAGTGATACATCGAGGATTAAATGAGAAGAATAATTATGAGACCGACCTGCAAAAGTATCGAAAATAAAAAATCCTACCACTGAAAAAATCGTATTTTAATGATTGGAAAACGTAAAGTTCCGAAAAATTGTAGTGTTAAAAACTCGAGTCGCCGAACGGTCAAGTTTTGTAACTGAAAAGGTTCAGAAAAAAAAAGTTCGAAGCCAAATATATTAGAATTTGTATGTCCCGAAAAGGGTAAACAGACGACAGTGTTTTAAGGTAGTAGTCTGGTAACTTAAGGCTGTAGTCTGGTCTAGAGCGAGATTTTTGACGTCATTTCTAATGTGCAATAACATTTAAATCGTTGAAGTTGATGAAAATTTACACGTGCATTTATTGATCCTTAGAGAATACTTGTACAATGAAAAAAAAAATATTTCAAATATTTTCATGTAGTTTTTTGCCTTGTTGCAGCATGGTGCGCCGAAATCGGCGCCCACTCTGGACGATGTTGTATGCATCTGAAAAAAAAATATATATATTCTCAATCTGTATGAGTATTCTGAGCACTGGTAGCAGAATTGGTACTTAGAAAAAAATTTTGATTGAGTCGAACAATAATTTTGTCGACATTTTATAACTCGTTGAATACCCGAAAATGTATGAAATATCATTAATGAAAGTTCAACAGGCCGCCATTTTGTCAAAAATTTTTTTTTAAGTACCAATTTTGCTACCAGTGCTCAGAATACTCATACCGATTGAGAATATATATATATTTTTTTTTTTCAGATGCATACAACATCGTCCAGAGTGGGCGCCGATTTCGGCGCACCATGTTGCAACAAGGCAAAAAACTACATGAAAATATTTAAAATGATTTTTTTTTTTAATGTACAAGTATTCTCTAAGGATCAATGAATGCACGGGTAAAATTTCATCAAGAAAACTTCAACGGTTTAAACGTTATTGCACATTAGAAATGATGTCAAAAATCTCGCTCTAGACCAGACTACGGCCTTAAGCCGATTTTCATGTCTTCTTTCGAGGGCGTTTTTTTGTAGGAAAATACAAATGAATCGTTTTGGATATTTAGAATGTTTTTATTTACATATTAAAGATACAAAAAAAAATTTTTTTTTAAAATTTAATAGTTTATTATTATTATTATTATTGATCGAAGTTGGCACTTCGAAGTTGGCAGCTCGGGTCCTAACTTTTTTTCTACCGAACCGATTGCTTTCAAATTTTAACAGGCTACTCTACACACTTATAGTTCTCGGCGGAACCACCGAGAAATTTTTCACCCCTAACTTTTTATTTTACAACCCCTTCTTTGCTAAAATAAAAGGACTTTAGCAAAGAAGGGGTTGTAAAATAAAAAGTTAGGGGTGAACAAATTTCCAGGTGCCAACTTCGATCAATAATAATAATAATAATAAACTATTAAATTTTTTCAAAAATTTTTTTTTTTGTATCTTTAATATGTAAATAAAAACATCCTAAATATCCAAAACGATTCATTTTTATTTTCCTACAGAAAAACGCCCTCCAAAAAAAACATGAAAATCGGCTTAAATTACCAGACTACTACCTTAATTCGACGGGGCAAAATTCCGAAAGAGAGTTAAAACTAGCGCTACTAGTGGGCTCTGACGCTCGCTCGTGAAAAAGGTCCATAGGACATAACACCAGTGGTGCTGCCATCTAAACGGACGAATTGGTAATTTTCGGAATTTTGCCCCTTCGGAACTTTTATTTTCGGAATATCGCATCGTCGACGCCGTAATTTTCCGGAGTCCGCACAAATTCGTATACCCGAGAATTCTTTTCTTCAATTTTATAACTTTCGCACTTCCCGATAGTTTCTTGTTTGATGATATAATTTTCGGAACTTTGCGAATTTGTAAAAATCACCAATTCGGAATTTCTCAAGTAGTACTTACTGACCGTTCGATAAATTGCTCTGTCGTCCGCGTAATCTTTCGAAAAAAAAATATTTACTCGACGACATTAAATTCGTATAATTTTTGGCATCGATTCATACCCGTTCGATGTTATTTACAGTCGATTATTCAAACTGTCGTCGAAATGAACCATGTAATTCGTACTATTAAAAGTCGGAGTTTTGCACCGTCGAAGCTTTTACGGTTCGAAACTTCGGCACGGCCCCTATGTCGACACACTTTTTCTCTGGTATTGGAAACATTCGCATGGACATTTTTATTTTGCACAAGCCCCGACGACGTTTATCTGCGTAGCAAGATCTAATTGGACGAGGTTATACTGTTGCCCGAATATATATATATATATATATACCTTTAGCTTGATCGTGCTCTGCTTTGCTCACATAGCAAAATGCTCTCTCTCTCCTCTCTGCTCCTCTCTCTTTCTCGTCTACCGGCGCTCTCTTTGCCTCAACCATATCTACTTAACTCTCGTGTGGAACTCTTGCGCGCAGCGTACACGGTGTCCCCCGGGCGCCCCGTGAGACATTTAACCCGTTCGATGTAACGAGACGCGACGCGATATATATTCGAGGGCCCTTCCCCGGTCTCTATATACCGTACGAGTTTCCTAGCAATTAGAAGGAATGTCGCCCAGCTCGTTGCACCTCTCGCGACTTTATTTTCAACGATATGCATCTCTTTCACGGGGTACGTCGATATACACTGTGCTTTAGTACTCTGATCGTAAATTCAACATTTTTTAAAAATTACATTACGCAGATCCAGATAATCGAAAATACTTCGCAATTATATTGATCGTTGTTAACGTATAACCAAGTTTTCACTATTTTTTATTCTCGTCGTTTGATATGGTTTTTAAATTAAACGAAAAATTTATATGTACGTTAGGAATTGCTATTGAATATTCAACGATTTCTATCGAGGAGTCGAGTCCTCGCTTCGCTCCACTTGTTATATCCTCGAGTTTCACACAGATGTTCAAACGTTCAATTACCCCAAAGGACCCTCTCGGTCACCAGTGATACACATGGCGTATCTAAGATCCTAATCTACGAGACATTTGCACGAGAGCGTAATTTTCGGTAATGGAGATTTTTCGTTCAGATTTCATCGCGTTTGCGCGAAAGATTAAACAACTGCTGGGATGCTGCAAAGATTTTTTTCTTAAGGGGGGAAATAGGGTTAGACAGCTCAAAAAATCGATTTTTTTTTAAGGCAGTCGTCTGGTCTGGAGCGAGATTTTTGACGTAATTTCTAATGTGCAATAACGTTTAAACCGTTGAAGTTGTCTCGATGAAAATTCACACGTGCATTTATTGATCCTTAGACAATATAGAAAGAATATATAAATATATATATATTTTTTTTTCGAATGCATACAACATTTAAAATAATTTTTTTTTTGATGTACAAATATTCTCTAAGGATCAATAAATGCACGTGTAAATTTTCATCAAGACAACTTCAACGGTTTAAACGTTATTGCACAATAGAAATGACGTCAAAAATCTCGCTCTAGACCAGACGACTGCCTTAATTTCATAAATTGTTAGTAAAACTATTGAAAAATGTTTCCAAAATTTTAAAGGAAAATTCCGACTCGTTCTATTGTTATAAGCCATTAAAGTAAGTAGCTCTCCTTCAGGTCCCGAGTGCGCTATTTTTTCAAACGCGTTTTTCTCGAAACGACTTTTTTTGAACTTGCCTACACGCTAGTTTGGAAAGTTTTCAACCAATCGTTTTGAAAATTGGCAGTTACTTTCTTCATAGTATTACGCTCTTTATGAACCTAAAATAGGAATATTATCATTATTTAAAATAATTTTTTTTTGCAAATAAAGTTGTAAAAAATGGCAAAAAATCATGCTTTTTTGTTTTGACCCCTGTAAATTATTCAATTTTCTATTTTTTTGATAGCATTTAGGTTCACATAGAAGAGAGACATATAATAAAAGTAAATTCCAACCTCGTTTGATTTCAGATGAAACTTGCGGCTTCCAGAATGTACGCAAAATGGTGAGTTTGATTGTGACCTGCAATATGGGGTCGCTAATATCTTCGGTGTTTTTCAAGGAAATTCTTCAAAAATTTCATAGTATATACTTAAATATATGTATAAAATATTCTCAAAGTTTCAATAAATTATATTAATTTTTTATACTATAAAAAAATTCATGAAAATCATTGAGAAACCGCTGGCCTAACCCTATTTCCACCCTTAAGTACCTTCTGTAGCTTTACCGTGATATTTTTAAGTTGTACCAGTCACGATGTAAAACAGTCATTATCCAAACTGGATCTTTATTTTCCTTTGCATAATTAACTAAAATAAATACCGCACGGTTCACGATCCTTTTAATCTTGTCGTTAAAAAAAAAAAAAAAAAAAAAAAAAAATCGTACGGAACATGCCAAACGAACGATTGTTGGAAATTTTTCTACGATCATGTGTAAACAAATATTTAAATTTGAATGTAAAAAATTGTCCCAAAAGATGCAAGTGTTTAATGATGAAACAAATATTTAAAAAATAGAATTTGTATTACAATTAATTGTACGATCGATCTGAATATTTTTTTACATTACCAGGAAAGCACCTTGAACAATCTCTCTTTTGGGATTATCAATTCGATTTTTTTTACGAGATAAAAAATTGCACAAGCGTGTTTACTCTATGTTTTGGACGTGTGGTTCATTTTCTGAAATCTAAAATAGTCTTTGCTATGAAACGAACCATTTTGTGGTAGTGGCACGAGATCGAAAGTGTTTAATTTTTATCTGTCACTGTACTCGTCCAAACGAAATACTTGACAGATTACACGGACCATCCCTGCGAGCATGTACTACCCTGACGTTTCGCTTAGTTAAATAACCCATCATCGTGCGAAATAGAGTGATAGAGCATTGCATCTCCCGACCACACAGTGGCAAAAGCTCAGTGGCAAACTGTTTAAACCCCGATTTTCCAAAGTCCCGGAGAGCAAAAGCCGCAATTAGATGGGCTGTTTTGCTCGTCGGTTTTGCTGATGCGCGAAGAGGGAGTCGGCGCGAGGAAAAGCGAGGAATTCACTACGTCTAATTTCACCCTTTTAATGCGTAAAAACTTGACGCTGGGCGTAACGCTACCATATGCTAACACCTTGCTTTACACAGCCGTCAATCTATCTTTCACCGTTTCTACATATTGCACTATGTGTATATGCAATACAGCGAGGAAGAAATTTCGAGAAGACGATTAATTTGTTTCACTGACGTTGCTATTTTTTATTTTTATTTTTCGATTTCAGAATATTAATAATTTTATTCCACTCCTTTTAGTGTTGAAAATCTAAAAAATACTTCTCGTAAAACCCTATTACGTCTCAGAAGTATATTAGAACATTTTTTTTATTCTAAAAAAAAATGATGTAGATCTTCATTGAAGTATAACTTCTAATCTGGATAAATCAGATGTCTAAGAAAAAAAAGTCGTGGCGATTAAATTACAACATACGTTTGCCGAGTAGAAAGAATGGCCAAGGTCTAAAGAATTAAAATTCTTGTTTCTGGCTCTGAATCGAGGCAAGCGTAGTTTTTATTTCTTCTCGCGTCAAATACCGCATACTGGCATTGAAAAATGTGCATGACATTTTGCCACGAGTTGTAGTTCCCTAGGAATTCGAGGGATGAGGGGGGGAGTAGAGTGTATCACCGGACATTTCGTCTCGCGAGTGCCTCTCGGCGAGAACGAGGTCGCTAATTCATTCGACGCAATTAGGGATAATTGCGCGGCGTACCAGACCGAGTTTAGTATTATGCCTACGGTCGGGAATACCATGCGACCAGTTTTCGTTGACTGGTCTGTTTATTGGATGCGCGAGTACCATTGTACGAATATTCCCAGCATTTATACATATATGTGTATATGAATACCACGATAATGTTACTATAATGCAAAATACCATATAGCCGCAGTGATACTTTGGGACCGCATGGTTTGCGTTCACGAGACATAAAGCAATGTCACGAGAATGGCCCGTGTCGTCTGTCCGGTTGACAACGCTATAGATATATCTCCGGGGCTTTTTACATCCTCTTTTCACTTTCTTCCATCGTCATCAAAAAAGCTAACGTGGCCATTCCTGAAGATAAATTTAGTTCAATGCGTACGAGCGAAGAGAGAGAGTGTGTGTGCTCACAATGAAACGAAAGGACATCGTTCTCATGAAAATCCTTTTTTTTTTTTTTTCATATACATTGAATTGTTGAGCATTCAGGGAATTTTAGAATAATCGTCGAAAATCAATGATAACGTGTGATTTAGATCCTTCAGGTCGTTTCGAAAGAATTGCGTCGAAAATTTAATCCACTTTAACGAGGTTTCCGAGCGTTTCTTTTAGAATAATCGTCAAAATTCACTCATAACCTGTGATTTAGATGAAAACCTTTCGAACGAATTGCGTCTAAACTTTAATCCATTTTAATGAGATTTTCGAGTACTTGTCGTTCGAAAAAATTACTCTTTCTAAATAATTTTTTTGAATTATTAAATATTTTACAAAAGTGAACTACAGAATTTTTAAGATTCTTTCTCTTCGTTAAGGGGGGAAATAGGGTTAGACGGTTCAAAAAATCGATTTTTTTTTATTTCATAAATTGTTAGTAAAACTATTGTAAAATATGTTCCCAAAATTTTAAATAAAAATTCTGACTCGTTCTATTGTTATAAGCCATTAAAGTGAGTAGCTCTCCTTCAGGCCCCGAGCGCGCCACGTGTTTCAAACGCGTTTTTCTGAAAACGACTTTTTTTTAACTTACGTACACGCTAGTTTGAAAAGTTTTCAACCAATCGTTTTGAAAATTGGCAGTTACGTTCTTCATAGTATTGCGCTTTATATGAACCTAAAATATTACCATTATTTAAAATAATTTTTTTTTTGCAAATAAAGTTGTAACAAATGGCAAAAAATCATGCTTTTTTATTTTGACCCCTGTAAAAAATTCAATTTGCTATTTTTTTGATAGCATTTAGGTTATATAGAAGATTTATTATAGAAGAGAGACATATAATAAAAGTAAATTCCAACCTCGTTTGATTTCAGATGAAAATTGCGGCTTCCAGAATGTACGCAAAATGCTGAGTCTGATTGTGCCCTGCAATATGGGGTCGCTAATATCTTCGGTGTTTTTCAAGAAAATTCTTCAAAAATTTTATAGTATATACTTAAATATATGTATAAAATATTCTCAAAGTTTCAATAAATTATATTCATTTTTTATACTATAAAAAAATTCATCAAAATCATTGAGAAAACGCTGTTCTAACCCTATTTCCTCCCTTAAATGGAATAGAAAAATGATTATCTACATTGTGGAACACTTGTCGATAGGAATACTACTTACTTTTAGAAAATTAATAATTAATGGATTATTTTGAAAATTTAACAAATAGTGCTTTTTTGTTAAAAAATTATTGTTTTATTGTTGGTCGCATATTTATAAAGAAAATTGCTGTTAATGACTGTTGCTCGAGCATTGAGCCTTTAAAGATGATTTTTTTAAAGCCCGATTTAAAGGAACCGAATGAAATGAAATAATAATCAAAATCATGAATTTCAAAGAGGGCGAGAAGGAGAAGGGATAATTTAAATGACTTTTAAATCTCATTCGATGACGTGAGAATTTACAACCGGAACTTCGCATCGACAGTATCGAAATAATAAGCGTCAACCCACCCCTAAATTATCGTTATATATTCTGTCCATGAAGCATCCTGTGTGCCTTTGTCCATCGTACGTACTAAACAAATGTGTTCGATCCCGTTGGGTTATAATTATATATTTCAAGCCTGAGAAGTACCAGCTGGTCACGGACCACTCGAGCAAAATCACGAGTACTTATAGTCGTGTTACGAGTTTGTATATATAGACATTTCACGCTTTACGCGCGCGCGTGCATATACGTAAATGTATACATGTGTAGAAAAACAAAATCTAAAGCCAATATAAATGTACACGCTTTTTTAATTATATATACGTGGTTTTAAGATTTTTTTTTCTTTAGTTTTTTTTTCGGTGGTACGTTGCCCGAACGATGCAAAACGTACATCAGTTTCTATACTAAGTGCAAATGCGACCACGGTCGTGCTCTCATGACTACGAAAGTCTATTTCTGCGACCATTCACATCGAAAACATTGACTCACGCTCTGCGAATCGTGTATACGCGAGAAAACGCTCGCGGGGTGTCTTTGAACTCGTTTGCTAAATAAAGAGGGCAAGGGAGGCTGTGGTATACGGATAAACGAAAAAGGGAGAATGAGAAACGAAACGAGAGAAGAGAGAGAGAGAGAGAAAGAGAGATGGATGGATAGGGAAATAGAGAGAAAGAGAATCTCAACGAAAGAGACTCCAGAGTTTGAGCCCGTGAAATAATTGTCAGTCGTGACAGTCATAAATCACCCGAAGATTCCTTTTCTCTCTCCATCTCGTATCGCACGAGAGCAGAAGTTTCGACTGCTTCGTGGAAAAAGACGCTGGGAAAATTCGACCGTGTAGAAGAAATTTAGCGCGAGACGAAGTGAGAACTCGCGGGGACGAAGAGTGAAGAAACAAGACAAAAAATTATGAATTTAAAGTTCGAGATAAAACGTTACGTAAGTATAAATGGCGGTGACAAATTTTTTTTTTCCTCGGCCAATGCGTATTGTCTAAAACTTTTTTTTTTATGGAAATTAAGGGAGCAGAGGAAGTATCTCGAGATGAAAACAATATTTAGGTCGAGTTCATTGTTTTTTCTCAAAATAGCATTGAATTTAATAGAAATAAAAATACTCCAAACAAAGAAAACTCGAAATCAATTTAAATTTCTTACGAAATTATTGAATTTAAACCCTAATTTTATCCTTCGCTCAACCCTTCAAGCTCATCTATATAATTTTTCAGCATCAAAAAAACTTCAACCCCCAATAACCATTATACACGATTTCAAGATAAAAAATACAATTAAACACTTTTTTGCAATAACAGAAGGCTTTTTACTTGTCGATTTTAGCAACCCTACCATTGTCATTTACTAAGGTTACCTTCATCCTCTTTTACCTTAACCTTAAATGGCGGTGATACAATTTTTCTCCACCAATTCGTATTGTGTAAAACGTTTTTTTTAATGGAAATTAAGGGAGCAGAGGAAGTATCTCGAGATGAAAACAATATTTAGGTCGAGTTCATTGTTTTTTCTCAAAATAGCATTGAATTTAATAGAAATAAAAATACTCCAAACAAAGAAAACTCGAAATCAATAAAAATTTCTTACAGAATTATTGAATTTAAACCCTAATTTTATCCTTCGCTCAACCCTTCAAGCTCATCTATATAATTTTTCAGCATCAAAAAAACTTCAACCCCCAATAACCATTATACACGATTTCAAGATAAAAAATACAATTAAACACTTTCTTGCAATAACAGAAGGCTTTTTACTTGTCGATTTTAGCAACCCTACCATTGTCATTTACTAAGGTTACCTTCATCCTCTTTTACCTTAACCTTAAATGGCGGTGATACATTTTTTCTCCACCAATTCGTATTGTGTAAAACGTTTTTTTTAATGGAAATTAAGGGAGCAGAGGAAGTATCTCGAGATGAAAACAATATTTAGGTCGAGTTCATTGTTTTTTCTCAAAATAGCATTGAATTTAATAGAAATAAAAATACTCCAAACAAAGAAAACTCGAAATCAATTAAAATTTCTTACGAAATTATTGAATTTAAACCCTAATTTTATCCTTCGCTCAACCCTTCAAGCTCATCTATATAATTTTTCAGCATCAAAAAAACTTCAACCCCCAATAACCATTATACACGATTTCAAGATAAAAAATACAATTAAACACTTTTTTGCAATAACAGAATGCTTTTTACTTTTCGATTTTAGCAACCCCACCATTATCATTTACTAAGGTTACCTTCATCCTCTTTTACCTTAACCTTAAATGGCGGTGATAAATTTTTTCTCCACCAATTCGTATTGTGTAAAACGTTTTTTTTAATGGAAATTAAGGGAGCAGAGGAAGTATCTCGAGATGAAAACAATATTTAGGTCGAGTTCCTTGTTTTTTCTCAAAATAGCATGGAATTTAATAAAAATAAAAATGCACCAAACAACGAAAACTCGAAATCAATTAAAATTTCTTACGTAATTATTGAATTTAAACCGTAATTTTATCCTCCGCTCAACCCTACAAGGTGATCTATATAATTTTACAGCATCAAAAAAACTTCAACCCCCAATAACCATTATACACGATTTCAAGATAAAAAATACAATTGAACACTTTTTTGCAATAACAGAAGGCTTTTTACTTTTCGATTTCAGCAACCCTACCATTGTCATTTGCTAAGGTTACCTTCATCCTCTTTAACCTTAACCAAAGCTCATTTGGGGGTAGAAATGAGAAAGAAAAAAGCGTCCGAAGCTAGCGTACCAAATGTGTCACGCCAAGGAACCATTAAATACATTTTACCACTAAATAACCTCACTAAAAATGCAAACGAACGTGCTACGGACGTTCATCGTTAGAAAAATCGTCGTAAAATTGCTCGACGAAGAAAAAAAAAATTAAGTAGCCAATGAAAAAAAAAGAGCCTTTCGATGATGTTAAATTCTCGAGGTCGGTGGTAGTCGACCACGTGGAGTATATATTCACTCGAGCGAATATCCAGAAATACTACATCGCCGCTCCACAGGTAGATGTGCAGACACCGAGTGCGTGAAACTTCGCGAGACTAAATACCAAGCGCGCGACTGTGTGAGTCCGTGTGTGTATGTAGGTGATTTTTTTTTAAACAAAACTCAGTTGCTACAGGCCGTTACAGTGAAAACGAGAGAGGAGAGAGGGACCAGACGACCGGTCCTCCCACCGATACCGAACATGCCGTATAGTAATTCGTTTCCGACACGGCGAACTTAATTTTTTTTTTTTTTACTTATTTGTTTTATTATTTCTCGTAAATATGGCATATATAGCGTGTACGCATAAATACTACTTCTTTTTATCATCAATTTAACTTTTTCCCTTTTAATGCCCGAGGCACGCTAAGATAACGTTCTCACGCGATTCTCCTTGCTTCTCAGAATGAATAGTACTTCGGGTGTGCGCGAGTCTTTTATTTTTCCGGGCTCTTTTCTCGATCCCTCGTCACTTCGTTACGGTAATTTTTTATTTGTTTACGGTTTTTTGCTTGTCCTCATCGAGGAATAAAGATGTTTAACGAGGGTACGCGAAATTGGCCCAATCCTCCAAAGTTTCTCAGGCTCGCGATACGTTTTTAATGTTTTTTTTTTTTAAGTACTCACGCAACACACAAATGTGTATATGAATTTTTTTTTCGTTGGTGAAAGAATAAGCTATATCCATTGCTTCGGCCACTCGACACGGATACCAATGGGACGAGTGTTTTTCGAGTGGATATTCGGACACTCGTGACTCTTATCGTCTTTGGTTTAATCTTTCGTAGCTCTGGAATGGACCGTTCATGTTTTTTCTTTCTTTTAATCGCCTTCATCTCTTTTTTATGTTTGAATTATTTTTATGTCGATTCTATTCGTCGATTTTGGTTCCCAAAGAAAAATTCAATGCGAGGGTAATCGTCCTTGTTGGAAGTAAACACTTTGAACATTAAGGTAGTAGTCTGGTAACTTGAGCCGATTTTCATGTCTTTTTTGGAGGGCATTTTTTTGTAGGAAAATAAAAATGAATCGTTTTGGATATTTAGGATGTTTTTATTTACATATTAAAGATACAAAAAAAATTTTGTTTAAAAAAATTTAATAGTTTATTATTGTTATTATTATTGATCGAAGTTGGCACCTCGAAGTTGGCAGCCCGGGTCCTAACTTTTTTTCTACCGAACCGATTGCTTTCAAATTTTAACAGGCTACTCTACACACTTATAATTCTCGTCGGAACTACCGAGAAATTTTTTCACCCCTAACTTTTTATTTTACAACCCCTTCTTTGCTAAAGTCCTTTTATTTTAGCAAAGAAGGGGTTGTAATTACTTCTTGTTTTTTCTTTTTCGTCAAAATTACTTCGAGCATTTCTCTCGATATTTGTGGTCAAAGTGTTAGCGAGGAGATAGGTCCGAAACTTTGAATGCGCCGGATGAAAAAGGTGTCGAAGTCGCGGGTACCGCGCGTGGAAAGAAAAGAATGTATTTCGCTTGGCGATCTTTGCCAACCGGTCTTCGAAGCAAGGGCCGAACACATCGAGCTAACACACCGGGTAGAAAATCCGCGAGTCTATATGTGTATATACGAGCGTGTAAAACTTTGCCCGTTGGCTCAAAAGGGGGCTGCTGCCGCGAATCTGGTTTTTAATTTTTTCCTTCCCGATATAGATCGCCACTGGCAAAGTCTCTCAAGTCTGGTGCACCGTGCGCGAGCGAAATCCCGTCAGTGTATAATTATCAGCGTCTCTATGTGGCTATTCACATACACACATATATATATATATATATGTGGTATTCTAATATATATATATTTATGTGCATTTACAACGTACGTTAAGATCTTATATATATATATATATATATATATATTTATTTCTTATATTCATATATGCACTCACGTTTATAGTTATAATATCGGGAGGGTATAGAAACTATCTTTCTGATGTGCAATATCTCCGGTGCAAGCCCGGAGGCTCCGGAGACTCGATCTTCCGTTGCCATCGCGAAGGCGAGATGCGAGATCGAAGATATTTCTTTTTCAATCTTCCGAAGCGTCTTTGATTTATTTCGACGTTATATCGTAAATATATTTCGCGTATTCCGTCGAGTATTCGCTAATAGAAGCTTTAGAATATATATGAAGAAATAAATACGCTCCTATGAAGTCTACATACATTTTTTCCATTAAGGGGGGAAATAGGGTTAGACGGTTCAAAAAATCGATTTTTTTTAATTTCATAAATTGTTAGTAAAACTATTGAAAAATATGTTCCCAAAATATTAAATGAAAATTCCGACTCGTTCTATTGTTATAAGCCATTAAGGAGGGAAATAGGGTTAGGACAGCGTTTTCTCAATGATTTTCATGAATTTTTTTATTATAGTATAAAAAATGAATATAATTTATTGAAACTTTGAGAATATTTTATACATATATTTAAGTATATACTATAAAATTTTTATACATATATTTAAGTATTT
This sequence comes from Oxytorus armatus, assembly GCA_958009045.1. NCBI lineage: Eukaryota > Metazoa > Arthropoda > Insecta > Hymenoptera > Ichneumonidae > Oxytorus > Oxytorus armatus. The sequence continues at coordinate 17,085,158 of OY253750.1, read as the reverse complement.
ACTATAAAATATTTGCGACCCCATATTGCTTGTTTTTCTTGGTACTATTTTTTCAAACGCGTTTTTCTAAAAACGACTTTTTTGAACTTGCGTACACGCTAGCTTGAAAAGTTTTCAACCAATCGTTTTGAAAATTGGCAGTTACTTTCTTCATAGTATTGCGCTCTATATGAACCTAAAATCGGAATATTATCATCATTTAAAATAATCTTTTTTTTGCAAATAAAGTTGTAAAAAATGGCAAAAAATCATGCTTTTTTGTTTTGACTCCTGTAAAAAATTCAATTTTCTATTTTTTTTTATAGCATTTAGGTTCATATAGAAGAGAGACATATAATAAAAGTAAATTCCAACCTCGTTTGATTGCAGATGAAAATTGCGGCTTCCAGAATGTACGCAAAATGCTGAGTATGAATGTGACCTGCAATATGGGGTCGCAAATATCTTCAGTGTTTTTCACCGAAATTCTTCAAAAATTTTATAGTATATACTTAAATATATGTATGAAATATTTTCAAAGTTTCAAAAAATTATATTCATTTTTTATACTATAAAAAAATTCATGAAAATCATTGAGAAAACGCTGTCCTAACCCTATTCGCCCCCTTAAGGAGTTATACGCAGTCAGGAGACCGAAAAAGGCGATTTTTCAAGAATTTTTCCTGAAAAGACATTTTAATTTATTAACGTAAAAATTCATATACGTATTGTGGTAACTTTTAACTTTATTTTCGTATTTTTTATTTGTAAAAGTAATGATTTTTCAAGTTGCTATAGCCGATCTCCGGGAGCTCCTCTAAAAAAGATGTCCGGCGGTGAGCACGATATCTCCGGTTTGGATTATCCAAAATAAAAAAAACCAAAAAGATTCTGTTAGTGGATAGATAAATCTAGGTATTGATCGAAGGAATAGTCGAAATTTTCATTTTTGACAAAATGGCAGCTCCAAAAATAAAAAATTCCAATTTTCGACCAAACTTTTTTCGTTGAATTGTTTTAAAAAAAATAGAAATAATTATGGGAAATCTTATTCCATCCATCAATACCTGAAGAATATATCTGAGAAGGTTGTGTTAAAATTGCAGACCGATCGGTAGAGTCATTTTTGAGAAATCGTGCTCACCGACTTTGAAAACACCGTTTTGAGAAAAAACGCGTTCAAAGTTTAGGCCGCCCACTTTGTAACGCTCCGAGCGTCCTTACAAATATGCATGTATCTCCAAGAATATTTGCCGGATCGATTTGAAATTTTCAGAGAATATACTCAAATATATGTACATTCCGAAATTGCGAAAAAAAAATCAAATTTTGAAATTTCTAACTACGTATAAACCCTTAAGGGAAGACTAATGAATTTTTGTTATAATTTATAAAATTTCAATGAATCCAAGGATAAATTTAAGTTTTTTATATCACGAATAGATACGACCAAATAGTTTCTCGTTAATATTGATAATTTGGCGATAGTGCAGGGGTTTAATTAAAACTGTAACAGTCACAATTGGATAATTCGAGGTATTTCAAGATTTAAAAAAAAAAGTGATATCCTATCTTCGTGCTTTTCATTAGGTCGTAATTCCAATTAGATTAATCTCATAATTCCCGTTGTTTTCAGAAAATCAATCAGATAATATTAAGCAATTTAAGGCCAACTTTGTTTCGAATATTTTTCAAAATTCTTTGAAAAAAAATAATCTTACAAAGTCCCGCTTTTATTTCGCGAATTCACCGAATTTGATCAAAAGCATACTCTCGGATAAACTCTCGTGTAATAGCCGAAAGGTATTCTGGAGCTGTGCCAGACTACGAGCACACGATCCCGATGATGAACTACTATATACGCAACGAATCCCCCCCCCCCCCCTCTGCCCCACGTACTTGTTGTGTTGCTGGGAATATACAAAACCGCAGGCAAATTTTGCCTCGATTATCCGTGGAATTTCCGGTAAAACTTCGGAGCAGACGGAGCTTCAGTGCGGATAAGAGTATACACGGGTTTTGTTCCACATCGGGGAATACCGATGTAACGGTATATCGAAGATCTTACGCCTCTTTCCGTGAACGAGAGAATAAAGAGAGGATGGTGGGAAAGAAAGCGAGTGAAGAAGAACGAGAATGAGAAAAGACACGATAGTCAGTTGTTGTCGTGGAAAATTAAATAAATAATACATTGTTAACGTATAGAAAATGTTATTAAAAGGTTATGTCTTTTTAATGTTTTATTTTACGTATTTCTATGTTTTACGTCTGTTGATCATGGAGCCCTTAATTGTCATCGTAAAAAAACTTATGTTTAACGTAATAATAAATGAATCATAACATTAAAAAGAATTGACTCTCAATAATGACCTTGAATTTAGTAAAAGTTACTACGATCAGTATTTACAAATAATCTAAAATGATTTCATCCGTTAGTCATTCTGTAATCTTGTAGTAAGTAGAAAAAAAAATATTTCTACGTATCATTGAACCGTGTATTGTAACATTAAAAAGAATTGACTCTCGATGATGACTTTAAATTTAGTAAAAGTTACCACAATCAGTATTTACAAATGAACTGAAATGATTTCATCCGTTATTCATTCTGTAATCTTGTAGTAGGTGGAAAAAAAAACATTTCAACGTATCATTAAACCGTGTATTGTAACATTAAAAAGAATTGATATTCAATGATGACCTTGAATTTAGTAAGAGTTACCACAATCAGTATTTACAAATGATCTCAAATGATTTCATCCGTTATCCATTCTGTAATCGTTTAGCGGATATCAAAAAAAATATCTATATGTATTATTGAACCGTGCATTGTAACATTAAAAAGAATTGACTGTCGATGATGACCTTGAATTTAGTAAAAGTTACCACAATCAGTATTTACAAATGATCTGAAATGATTTCATCCGTTATCCATTTTGTAATCGTTTAGCAGGTGGCAAAAAAAATATCTATACGTATTATTGAACCGTGAATTTTAACATTAAAAAGAATTGACTCTCGATGATGACTTTAAATTTAGTAAAAGTTACCACAAGCAGTATTTACAAATGATCTGAAATGATTTCATCCGTTATCCATTCTGTAATCTTGTAGCAGGTGGAAAAAAAACATTTGTACGTATCATTGAACCGTGTATTGTAACTTTAAAAAGAATTGACTCTCGATGATGACCTTGAATTTAGTAAAAGTTACCACAATCAGTATTTACAAATGAACTGAAATGATTTCATCCGTTATTCATTCTGTAATCTTGTAGTAGGTGGAAAAAAAATATCTATACGTATTATTGAACCGTGTATTGTGACATTAAAAAGAATTGACTCTCGATGATGGCCTTGAAATTAGTAAAAGTTACCACAATCAGTATTTACAAATGATCTGAAATGATTTCATCCGTTATCCATTTTGTAATCGTTTAGCAGGTGGCAAAAAAAATATCTATACGTATTATTGAACCGTGCATTCTAACATTAAAAAGAATTGACTCTCGATGATGACTTTAAATTTAGTAAAAGTTACCACAAGCAGTATTTACAAATGATCTGAAATGATTTCATCCGTTATCCATTCTGTAATCTTGTAGCAGGTGGAAAAAACACATTTGTACGTATCATTGAACCGTGTATTGTAACTTTAAAAAGAATTGACTCTCGATGATGACCTTGAATTTAGTAAAAGTTACCACAATCAGTATTTACAAATGAACTGAAATGATTTCATCCGTTATTCATTCTGTAATCTTGTAGTAGGTGGAAAAAAAATATCTATACGTATTATTGAACCGTGTATTGTGACATTAAAAAGAATTGACTCTCGATGATGACCTTGAAATTAGTAAAAGTTACCCCAATCAGTATTTACAAAATGATCTAAAATGATTTCATCCGTTAGCCATTCTGTAATCTTGTAATAGCTAGAAAAATATATATTTCTGGGTATCATTGAACCGAGTATTGTAACATTAAAAAGAATTGACTCTCGATGATGACCTTGAAATTAGTAAAAGTTACCACAATCAGTATTTACAAAATAATCTAAAATGATTTCATCCGATAGCCATTCTGTAATCTTGTAGTAGGTAGAAAAAATATATATATCTACGTATCATTGAACCGACTATTGTAACATTAAAAAGAATTGACTCTCGATGATGACCTTGAATTTAGTAAAAGTTACCACAATCAGTATTTACAAATGATCGGAAATGATTTCATCCGTTATCCATTCTGTAATCGTTTAACAGGTGGAAAAAAAATATCTCTACGTATAATCAAACCGTGTATATACCTGTTAGCTTCCGGTGAATTTGGCAAGCTTCGCGCCTTCCGGCTATTGCCGCCGCTGCTTCCGCTGTTTCCCATTGTCCCGATCGAGCCGCGCGTCTCGTTTATCCTCTTTTATCTTATCTCTCCTTTTTTTTTTTACTTTATTCTTCCCCGAGCGAATAGGCTCTTATCGTCAGGCGGAAAAAAAAAGTGCCACAAGCCTCGGACTGCTTTTGATGAACTATTCGTACTTTCTTTTCATCCTTCTTTTTTTAAAAGATCGACTCTCAATCATTCCAGCTTTTTTCTTTCTACATTTCATCCGTTTTTGTGCTGCCTAACATTACAACAGTATCCTACCACTTTCGGTATTCGATTTAAATAAAAAAATCATATTAAAAATTTACGAACATGAATTGTCCATCGATGTACAAAATAATTTTTGTAAAAAATATCAAAACTTTCTGGCGACTCGAAGAACGTTCGTTTCCATGGCAACGCTCGGAGTGACGCGCGGATTAATAGCAATGAATGGCTGATGGAGAATCCTCCGTCGTTATCTCCGCTGATAAACTTGGCACAGGTTGTAAAATGAAATATGTGGTAGGGTAAAAAAAAAATCAAATGTCATTCCGAGCAGATCCTCGACAATGACTGAGCCTGTGCTCCTATCTCTTTCATCTTCCTTCGATTCAACGATTTATCTGTCTCTCACTCTGTCTCCTCTTTTTTTCGTACTGTGCGAAGAGACACTACAGGTCGTTTCTCAGCTCGCATTCATCGGGACGCTCCTTCGTTACGTTCTTCGATCGCTATCGGTACATCGATCACGATGAAAAGGCTTAAGCTGCGATATTTATCGACGAGCATAAACGTAACTTTCGAACGAGCGCGCGAGATATTTACCGACGATCCGTGAACCTTTCGAAAGCGAAAAATTGTATGGAAAAAAAAGCGACGAGTAGAAAAATTCGATTTCTCAATAGAAAATATTAAAATTTCAATTATTCTCCACGTTAGTTGTTCCTCAAATTATTTCTTCCATCGTCGCTCGTCACTAAATTAATTTCTCTTCCATTCGGAGTATCTTGGCGAGTTAATTATTATTAAAATTCCAGTAAAACAGCTCTGTATCACACGCGTAAAAACCATCGAACAAACAAAGAAATGAGAAAAGAAAACAAAAAGTACGATCTGTGTTGTTTAATTGTATAGTTTAGGCCTTTCGGCGTATATTAAACACTCCGTGCGCCTCATGGTGTGGCGGAACCATGGTGTAGGCATCGTTGATGGCCCGTTTCAAACTGAGCTTGGAGGCACCCGCGACCAAGAGAAGCCCCCGTGTTTCCCGTTCTCCCGTTTTCCCCATAGCACGTGGCTTCTCGTTCGATTCACCGTCTCGCTCGCACGATTTCTCTCCCTTCCCTTTCGCGCGTCGAAGAACCCCGGCGTTACTTTCCATCCCTTTCTACTGGGACACGGGCCTCTCCGGCCTATCATACTCGTCAACCATCTTTCTCTTACTCGCGCAAACCCCGTTTCACCACCAACCCTAGTATCCCCCCTGTTTCCCTATCGTTCTCGTCTCCCTCCTTCTCTTCTTTATCTTTGTCACTATCTCACTTTAACCAACGGGAGACTACACACACGATGTGTATCGTTCGCTTCCTCTAGTCTCTTTCGTCTCTCACATATACCCAGTCACTTTGTGTTCCCATCTCGTCACTCACACTGTATACAGATCACTCTCTCGCTCTAATATCTCCGCACATTGTCCATGTATATTTATATATGTATTAAGGGTGTCGTGGAAAAAGGGTGTTTCATTTTTCTGCATCGTGAAGAAAAAAAAATCATATTTCTCCGTCGTGAATGCCGAAAATGCAATCGTTTGTACGTTTCGAGAAGTCGAGGAAGAAATACAAAAACAACCGTTTGTTCCATACAAAGGGTTGTTTTTATATTTCTTCCTCGATACTCGTATATTTTTCGAAAATGTGTTTATTTTTTTTTTATATACTGGAATGGAAAATTAGGTAGCACGTGTAAAAATCACGTTGCAATTTCTTTATTGATAATAACGTCGCAGGCGAAAACTACACAGCGCATATTTACACATTCGATTTAGTGGGTTTTGTTCGGTATTGTTCGGTATTGTTCGGTTTTGTTGGATTTTTTTGGGTTTTGGGTTTTGGGTTTTGGGTTTGGGTTGTGTTGTTGGGTTAAAAACCCAACAACACAACCCAAACCCAAAACCCAAAACCCAAAAAAATTCAACAAAACCCCAAAAAAACTCATTAAGGGGGAAATAGGGTTAGACGGTTCAAAAAATCGATTTTTTTTTAATTTCATAAATTGTTACTAAATCTATTGAAAAATATGTTCCCAAAATTTTAAATGAAAATTCCGACTCGTTCTATTGTTATAAGCCATTAAAGTGAGTAGCTCTCCTCACTATTTTTTCAAACGCGTTTTTCTGAAAACGACTTTTTTTGAACTTGCGTACACGCTACTTTGAAAAGTTTTCAACCAATCGTTTTGAAAATTGGCAGTTACTTTCTTCATAATATTGCGCTCTATATGAACCTAAAATCGGAATATTATCATTATTTAAAATAATTTTTTTTTGCAAATAAAGTTGTAAAAGATGGCAAAAAATCATGCTTTTTTGTTTTGACCCCTGTAAAAAATTCAATTTTCTATTTTTTTGATAGCATTTAGGTTCATATAGAAGAGAGACATATAATAAAGGTAAATACCAACCTCGTTTGATTTCAGATGAAAATTGCGGCTTCCAGAATGTACGCAAAATGCTGAGTCTGATTGTGACCTGCAATATGGGGTCGCTAATATCCCCGGTGTTTTTCAAGAAAATTCTTCAAAAATTTTATAGTATATACTTAAATATATGTATAAAATATTCTCAAAGTTTCAATAAATTATAATCATTTTTTATACTATAAAAAAATTCATGAAAATCATTGAGAAACCGCTGTCCTAACCCTATTTCCCCCCTATATAACCGAAAATTGAATCTCTTATTTGCAATTCAATCTTTGTTTCCTCGTTGACGAAAATGGTAAGTGGAAAAGAGACAATTGGAAATTTTGAATTTTTGTCAAAAAATCGTTAATTACCGATGTTCACACCGAAGCGATCGCAATGCTCGCAACCGCAAAAACCGTGTAAATAATAAATTCGTATATTTGTTACTCGTTATATCGTCTCGTTCGAAAGGCTTCCGGAAAATTCATTTACTCATAAACGGATCTTTGTGAACGACATAATAACGAATAAACAATCAGCGAATTTAGGTTCCGCAGTTTTTTTTTCATTAAATTATGGCCAAATAAAAATGTCCATTGAAGTGATAAAAAAAAAAGAAGTGAAACATTTTTAAATTCTTCAAGAAAGAGAAAAATGTATCGTTACAATGCAAATTCGAATTTTATCAATTTCTTGGTAAATTTCTGATTTTTCGGCGGACACCCTGTATATACAAAGCCTGTTCAAGTTTTCGTTCTCCTCGCCCCCGCTTCTCCACCTTTCCCCCACCCAAGAGATTATATATATTCTCGTGTACGGAGCGAGGACCCGTGTGGGCGAGAGAAAAAGTGAGAGAGAGAGAGAGAGAGAGAGAGAATGTGGTCGACAGCCTCCCTCATCTCTGGTTTACCCATTGATCTCGGGAGAGCCAACCGGATTACGGGCTTTCTCTCGGAACTGGCCAATCCCCGTAAGAATAAACACCCCCGCGCCTTTGAATCCAAAATATATGTATATTTATACACACATACATAAATGTATACAAGAATATATATTCACGTATATAAAGCCGGCGGTATACGAGGATTTTTTGAACCATTCTCATGCAAATGCCCGGTCAGGCCGGTCTGGTGTGGAAGGTTTCCGAGCAAAACCGGTGTTTCTCATCGAATGGTGTATACGCCGAGAGAGACTTTGTGTCCTCTATATATCGCCCATCATGAGTGGGCGTTATTCTACCATTTGTCCGGTTAGTACTATAACCTCGGGAACGAGGGGGGTTACTGCAACCGGAATATTTCAAATGATGATTTTCCATTCGTTTTTTATGTTTTTGTGTATACATACGCGTATCGTCCGAAATATATGTATATCGTTATTGTAAATCGTGGGTGATGTACGAGATGGAGTATACACTAGGGTGGTTCTTAATTTGGTGATGTTGGAAATTCTTTGGTATTGTTCCTTGAAAGTAATCAACATATCAAGAAAAAAAATTGGGCGCAAGCGGAACTTTGTCCAATAATTCTAACCCACCCCATCGAGCTGTCGAATTTTTATATGAAAAAATGCATGCGTTCAAAATTCTGTTAAGAAAATTGTTCATTATTTCAAAACTATTCATGATAAAAAAATGTTATATTGTGTTTTTATAGGAAATTTAATGCTCTACAAAAAAGGTATCCTGTAAAATTCTTGTAAATCTAATATTTATCACGTTATTAGCAAAAAACTGTCATAATTTATTCCAAAAGTCCATCATTATGGCCAAAACAGGAGTTTGACGTCGAAAAACTGCAATGTATTCTTCATATGCAATTAGAAATATGAAGAGATACGTAGTGCACTCAATAACAGTATGTGAACGATATTTAAATTTTCAATTTTATCAATTTTATTGTCATTCATGATAAGTTTTTCTTCTTTGATCGATAAGGACATTGATTTCTTTATCAGTTCCAAATCGATGGCTTTTTTCGAAAGATTTGAAATCAACTCCTCATTTTTTGATATCGATGTGAGAGAGTGGATTTCTAATGAAAATTATTTACAAGGCTTAAAAATAGTTAAAGGAATTAAAGTGGTTAACGATGTTGCAGAAAGAGGAGTGAAACTTATTACAGAGTACAATGATCGTCTCACTTATGATGAAGATCAGAAACAATTCATTGTACAAATAATTGAAGAATGTAAATAAAAATATCCTGATATTAACAAAGCAACTTTGCTCCAACCGATGTAATTCATTATTGTAAGTTGATTTTGAAAATATATGACCATTCATTATAATTCATAATAAAATTGATAAAATTGAAAATTTGAATATTGTTTACATTTCATTGTTGAGTGCGCTACGTATTTCTTCATAATCTTATATACATACGAAAAATAAATTGCAGCTATTCGACGTCAAACTCCTGTTTTGACCATAATGATCGACTTTTAGAATAAATGATGACCAGTTTTTGCTAATTACGTGATAAATATTAGATTCACGAGAATTTCACAAGATACCTTTTTTGTAGAGCATTATATTTCCTACAAAAACGTTATATAAAATTCTTTTATCATAAATAGTTTTGAAATAATAAACAATTTTCTTAACAAAATTTTGAATGCATGAATTTTTCCATATAAAAATTCGACAGCTCGGTGGGGTGGGTTAGAATTATTGGACAAAGTTCCGCTTGCGTCCAATTTTTTTTCTAGATATGTTGATTACTTTTGAGGAACAATACCAAAGAATTTCCAACATCGCCAAATTAAGAACCACCCTAGTATACACGAGGATAAAGAACGAGAGATAGATTGTGGACCTACTCTTTCCTCTTTGAAACAGCAACGACGGGAACTTCCACGAGAGACACTTCGCGTTACACTCGTAGGATATAATGAAGCATTGTTGATATGTTAATGTCTCTCGCGTCTCGACTGCTCGTCCAATCTCACTCTCTATATTTATCTCTCCTTTCATCGCCCGTCTTCTCCCCGACGACACGTAGTTCGAGGGTTTTGTTAACGAAATAGGACCAAACCAGACGATACAAGTTCGTCGTTGGGTCCATTAAATCACTGCCGCGGTTACTACGAAACGGCGAGGAGCTCCTCGCGAGTATTGCTCCCTCAGTGGGAGCAATGAATTTATAATCAATGTTGCGCGAGTCCCTTGAGAATCTATAGGGATCGATTGTAATGAATGCGGAAGTACATCGTCGTCGAATGCAATCAGTATTAATGAATCGAATTGTTTCATGGATTATTTTAAATGTTTACGAAGATGATGTCGTTTTGTGAAGGGGTTGTCTCGACACGTCGGGGACGTTACAAAGGGTTTAAGATTTCATGGACATTGATCGGTCTAGCAGTTTACTTCCAATCAAGCACGGATTGTACGGAAATGCAAAAAAAAAATGCAAACTGCTCTCACGAGACAAATATAAGAGTTAGAGGACTTTGCCAGGAGGCGAAACCTTCTTTTTTCGACCGCAAACAACATACTTCATGAACCATTCACCTAAACTATGTGGCAACAAAATTATAGGGGTTTTCATTTTTATAGGGAAATTTTCTCCATTCATTACTGTCGTGAGTTGCGTCAATAAATTTCCATGTATCACAGAAGATTCAGTTTGGCAAAGATAAACGAGGAAAATTTTAGTCTGAAATATCTCCTAGTATACTTCTAGACAATTCAGACTATCGTACATGAGTTTTGTTGGAAGCTGCGTTGGCTTTCCGAGAGACGATGACGATCGTGAGCGAGAACGTTGCTCCGCGCGGGTTTAAAGGAGAACGCCGGGGTCATTTCGAAGTGCTCGGTACGGCTAGCGGGCCATTAAAACGTCGCTTAACATTTATGAGAGTCCGTGAGAGTGCCCGAGAGGGTCTTGTGAATTTCATATGTTCCGCGAGGCGAGACCTCTAAGCTTCGCGCCTTTGTGCTGACGGCTATAGGAGCGACGACTTGGGCTCGTGTACCGTAATAAAATTTGCGAAAGAATGTGCGAATTACCCGCTAAACGACAGATATCACAAACGAAATTGATCTGTCGAGTGAAAAGAATTCACGCGGTCAGTTTCATTAACAAACAAGAAAAAAACAAAAAAAAAAACAAAAATAATTCAATGAAGAGACTATTTGTACTTCTTTATCCAAGTTATAAATCCTGTTCGGTAACGGATTTCCACTTGCATCGACGATCAATCGCGAAGGGAGTCACAGAAAGATTACGAGATCTGCAATATCTACGAGTGGTAAGGTAAGAATCTGCTTTGGTATCGGTCGACAAAACAGATTATTCCTCTGCTGATAAGAACATTCGCGGATGGAGTCGATACAACTTTTCAGAAACGTGTAATAAATTCATTACCGAGCACCGTTTCGGGCCAATTTTTAAGGTACTCCTTACCGACCGTAAGTAAGTCACCATCTGAGGATCGTTAAAAATGTGTGCCCCGGATGATAACGAAATCATTGTTAAACTTACCTCGGCATGTCCTGAAGCTGTTTAGCTCGTTGCTTGTGACGAGAGAGGGCGAAGAGGAGAGCGAGTACGGGTCGCAGGGTGGATCCAGTTGACAATTCGCCGGGATTTACCGCCCCAACGTCCGCGCCGAGGGCCCGCAGGGCTCCCACGCAGAGACTCACGTTTTCGACCTGTGCAAAACAAATGAACAATGCCCCCCCTTTAACATTGGTACAGACATGATTATGTATCGCATTGTTATTTTTTAACTGGTGGTAATGGGAAATTGATCGTAATCGATGTATACATTTGTTAATTATCATCCCTTAACTTCAAAACGATTCATGGAATGTCCCAAATAGCGGAAATAGTTGTGACAGTAAAGTGACAACAATTGTGAACCATTACACCACTTTATCGTTGAGATTAGTTGTGGGGAATTCCTGATTTTTGATTTTGGGTTAATTTCCACCTCAAGAGCCATTCGCAACATCGATAGACTCTATTTTAACAAAGATACATTACATAGTGGAATAAATTGTTGGGAAATATGAATTAATGTTTCGTTTAACGATTCGGTATCATCGTATTGTCTTAAAGTTTACCCGAGCCAACCGAAAAGTATAATTACGGCATAAAACTGTCGTAAGAAATTGGAAGATAGCAATATTTCATAGGAATGTTCTTACCATCGAATTCCACAAAGTACACGCATTGTTAGTTGTTTTGCGATCAAAAGACGTGCATCGGATGTTAAATCCAATTTACGTTACTTTCGTCGCGACTCTGTCCTCAACTCAACCGAGTTTAATACGATATACGATATAAATTAGAGGATGAGACCAACTGATGATCAATTTTTGCGCAGCTGACCCAGCCGCGGGCGTTAATTACCCCGCGCACTCGTAACGAATGTATATCTCCGTACTCTCGCTTCTGTTCGTACGGTCGTGGACGAGCTTTTTCACAAATTAAAACGGACCATGGGTATACCAGTCGCAGAGATCGTCACGGAGTCGGGAGAATATTGCTGTGACGGTTGTTAACGTCGTTTGTGTGCAAACGTGTAACGCGTACAAAAAAAGGGCAGGCAATATGCGAATTCTGCTGTCGTGGACAATGGCAAACAATGAAACGACAGGAGTGATGGAGACGAATAATAAAAAAAAAAATGCTTCAACGCCCGAGGACAAGATTCTCGTTAATAACGAGAATCCGTAGGATGAATGGGAATTGACAAGCAACCGAATGGTTCATCCACCTGAGATGCAATGTTTGGATTAGTTCATTTTCACATTTGTCATCTCTGTTTGAGGTTTATCTGTCGATAACTATATCCGTCCGTGTTGTACATATGTGCATTTTTCGATAGACTATTCTTCCCGATTTATTCATTCACCAACATTTTCTTCCCATCCACTTAAAATCGATTTAACGCCGTAAGAATTATACGACGTACAAGTACCTTGTACTAAGCTGGCAAATTCATTATACCATCCCACATTTTGAGGTCTTTTTGTGCCCCGAAGCTTCGTATCCGTCAGCAGTAGCTCATCCAGGGGGGGGGGGGGGGGGGGGTGGTGGTGGTGGTGGTGGTGGTGACGAGTGGCAGGATGGAGGAAAAGTGATTTAACGCCTGCCAGCTAGTATCGAAGAAACGTCGTCTCGCTAATTATGGACCGTGCCGAGTTTCCACGGGATTTACTCTCCTGCTTCTCTCTTTCCCTTCCTCTCTCTCATTCCATGATACCCTTACACCATATTGACGACGATGACGAGTAGAAGAGTGCGTCATAGCCTGGGGGGGACCTTCGCCGGTCTATGTACCTTCAACTTCCCAAACCTTTGACGACATGTCACAGGATCGGCCGTAGGCACGTATGCTCCTGATACGTAGTTACACTATGTACGAATCACCTGTCTGAGCCTACGTTATAACGATGAGTAATTGGAACCTAATTACGTCCGGATAACCTTCGTTCAAAGATCTTACACGTATAAGGATACTTCCAACACTCCCATTCGATAATTGGATGACTTGGATCTCTTTTGGACTGATAGGACACTTCAAGGGACATTAGAGCCTAAAACACTGCTATGAAAGGATTCTACGTGTTCTTTTAACCATATTTCTGATACACCCAAGACAGTTCATGTACAGTAAAAAAAAATCCTGTATCATTGAACTATTAGTAGCTGAATATGTTTGTTCGTACGTTGGTACTGAGAGTCAGGTACCCAGTATTTCTGATTCCGCGAATCGTGACCACCGTGACCATGCTCTCGGTGTTGTTACCACGGCTAGCGCACGCGCACCCGCTCCGTACTCGGATACACCTTTTGTTTCCATTGTTCTTAGGCTTGCGGCACTTTTTTTTCTCTGTTTTTGTCGTCCGTTCCTTTTCCCTCTCTCTTCCTATAGCGAGTCTTTACCTCATTCTCTCTCACTCCTCCGGGGGCTTAGCTGGAAAACAAAACGCACACGTGTGCCAGTGCTGATGTACACCGGAGTGGTTAAGAGAAGACCGCGTCATACCGATGACTCAGCAAACAATGGGAGTACGTAGAAATTGTACGTAGGTGAAACTTGGAAAAGCGATAGTGCTTTTTCTGATGTGTGCACCGGTGCCTCGGATCAGTGAACTACATGTGGGCTTTGGGTTTCATTCATCTATGTTTGGTGCATGCGCGCCCGACAGGAGGGTTGAAGATAAAAGCGTGCGAAAGTACGCTTCCTTTCCCGCTGGCTCGCCTTTCACCACCGAGGGCGTTCTTCCCGACGATATTTCATTCTTTAACGGCAGAATATGCCTGAAACACGTTGCGGTTCATAGAACTTACTTCAAGAAGCAATTAAGAGTGTCCGATTGTTAGCCTCGAGCGTTAGCAATCATTATGCAAATGAATTTTTCGCCAAAAGAGCCCTTTAAAAGTTTCGCGATTGGAATGCAATATTTGAGATTCCATAAGTGGTCATGGCAATCGAAAGACCGTCGAGCATCCTCTCTTACCTTCGTGCTAAGTCCCGAGGAAGCCAAAAGTTGTTTTCTGTTAGTTACCGATTTCGGAAGTGGTTTTTGCGATCCTTTTACTTTCTTTTCATACTTCACTCTCGCACCCATCATCACGAAGCTTCTCAGCGATCCTCTCGTCAATCTACTCGATACCGCGAAGCTAAAGATGAAAAAGAAATTGTGACGCGAACAGCTCATCCCCTTGCGATACTCGCATTCTCGAATTACCCTTATGGGAGGACACAACCATAAACGGGGTTCTAGTTTTTTTTTCGTCGAGTTCCACTCTGTTGTATATTCACTCTCACAGCATGGAGTACATATACGCAGGTTTACAGAGTTCCACGGATGAAACGCACAATCTGACTCTCTTCCCTCCTTCTTCGTCTCCGTTCGACAGTTTCCTCATCCCGACTAGTCCCACCAGTACTTCCCCGTGTCTTTTCCATCGCTCCTTGTCTCCTGTTTGTTTCCACGAGCCGCTTCGCTAAAGCTTCACCGGGAGATAAGAGTGTCGCGCACACTCTCCCCTGGGAAGTCCTTCGAGTCTATCTCCACAGCTATATCATCGCCAGAAGGAAAGATCTCAGTTTGATGCGGGGGTGGAGGGGGTTGAGGCAATAAGGGTATAAAAGCGAAACTTTGTACTCGTCTCTTTCCTTTCTTGTCTTCCGTTCCACCGAGAGACCGTCAACGAGAAAACGAATAAGATTCGTATCCCGAGGAAAACGAGCGGCACTCCGCCACGACTGATTTAACAGACGGAAAAGCCATCAGGAAGCTTTTATAGATTTTGCAAAGGCAAAATTGTATACCCGTGCAGAAATATAACGACGAAATACGTTTCGACAGAGTCGGGATAATAAAACCGGATCAACATACGCAAAAACACAACGAAATGTCCACTCTTACAATCGGATGAGTCCGATAAAGAGGTATTATACGAAACGAGATTCAGCGGAATCATCGAGATTGAAGAAGACAGCCGTAATGTCAAATAGAATGAGGATTAAAAAGATGGAACGTGAGCCGCGGAGATTCTCACGAGGAGAAAAGCGATTGCGTGTATACAATGTCGAATGAAAAGGACATTAAATGCTACACGCGTTGCATGCGGTAATGTTCCATAAACGGGGTGCCCGATGAACCGATTCACATGGCGCAAGGACCTCGTTACCTCACTTCTGCTCACCGCTGACTTATTTATATACGTCGTTTGTACAAACCCCACTACGGGAGGACTGTGCAAAGAACGCCGATCGGGATCAGGAGCACTCAACGGTCGGCGGCGGCGGCTGCACACACCGGGTACATCGAGACATGTCCTCTTATGGTAGTGTCTTCGTCGCCGGGCATGCTGGTGGTTGCCCGGTCGATTCCAGCGAGAGCGCGGTTACGGCGTAGCCGCGGAGAATCACGAAAATAAAAAGGGAGAACGACGAGGACGACAGGAATAAGAATAAAACGAAGAAAAGACGCCGCGCCGGATAGGATCCTACGCGGGGTATCGCATGCATGGAACGTGTCTCTTGCAATGTGCAATGTGGGTTTGTACGATACTATAGATCGTACCGGAGAGGAAATAAGAAGAAAGAAAAATGAGAAAAAAAAACATACAATAGATTGAGTAAGAAGATGTCCACGTACGAGACAATGATTACACACAAAACGAGCAGCCCACCAAACTTTTTCCGATACTACGTGATATAACGGGATTAGTATGGGTCAGAAAGATAGTGCGCATCGTTCACATGGGATTTTGTTCCGCGTGATTCACGTACGGGATTCGCAAACATTGACTAGAAATTCCGTTGCTAGTGTGCTAAGGATACCGCGAGAGTGGCACGTTTAGGAGAAGATCCGGTGGAAGTGTATGAAAATGAACGGGGGGGTATGAGTGCAGAGATGAGAAAGGATCGATTGAGGAAGAGAGAGAAAGAGAGAGACAGTCACGAAGAAGCAGAGGGATCGAAAGATCCTATCGACGGACGGAGTCGAGAGCTGCGGGTGCGCTTAAGAGGAAACCGCCGTCTCCTCCCAACACTTCGAACGGAAAACGGGGACTCGAGGTTCCGGAAAGAAGATTGGATGATGGAGTATATCTTCGGCAGGTTGTCTGAGTCAATATGCGGTCACCGAGTGGGATAGACCCTAAATAATACCGGTCATCAGGCATATCCGGATGATTCGATACCGAGCTGATGTTAAGGCGGTAGTCTGGTCTAGAGAGAGATTTTTGACGTCATTTCTAATGTGCAATAACGTTTAAACCGTTGAAGTTGTCTTGATGAAAATTTACACGCGCATTTATTGATCCTTAGAGAATATTTGTACATTGAAAAAAAAAATGATTTCAAATATTTTCATGTAGTATTTTGCCTTGTTGCAACATGGTGCGCCAAAATCGGCGCCCACTCTGGACGATGTTGTATGCATTTGAAAAAAAAAATATATATATATTCTCAATCTGTATGAGTATTCTGAGCACTGGTAGCAGAATTGGTACTTAAAAATAAATTTTGACAAAATGGCGGCCCGTTGAACTTTCATTAATGATATTTCATTATTCGACGAGTTATAAAATGTCGGCAAAATTATTGCTCGACTCAATGAAAATTTTTTTCAAGTACCAATTCTGCTACCAGTGCTCAGAATACTCATACAGATTGAGAATATATATATATTTTTTTTTCCAGATGCATACAACATCGTCCAGAGTGGGCGCCGATTTCGGCGCACCATGTTGCAACAAGGCTAAAGACTACATGAAAATATCTTATATATAAATACAAATCAATTGCCGCATGTATGACGGATCATTACTTGAGAACGGCTCGACCGATTTGGCTAATTTTTTTTTTGTTGTGTTCGTAATATTCAGAACAAGGTTTGTATGAAAGAAATTTTTTGGAAAATCCACTTGAAAAGTCGGAAATTTGAAAAATATGAAAATATGAAAAATATGGAAATAATATATGAAAATCTCAATAAAAAAAATGTGACGTTCAGTTTGAAAGTTCTGTTTTCATAACAACAACAAATTCCGCATTGAATGTTGATATTTTGCGAAAAAGATTTTAATTGAAAGCGATATGTCATTCCGTGGTTTATTTCTTTGAAAAAAATGCCACCAGTCGGATGTCCAATGCGAAAGTGATGATCCGTCATACATGCTGCAATTGATTTTTATTTATATAGATGAAATATTGAATAATTGAAAAAATAAAAAATAAAAAAAGTTCAATATCTCGAGAAATATTGATCTAAGCAATTGGGTCGATAGGACCTTTTTTATAGGAAATTAAATTTCCAACAAATTTTTCGTTCACAATTTTTTCGTAAAGTTAATTGTTTCGGAGATAACAGCAAAAAAACATGGATTTTGGGTAAAAATCAAATTCACTGACCCGTACCAACTCACCAGGGCAATTTACACTTTCGTCGCAAAAGGCACTTTTTTAGATTGTTTTATTCTGGGTAAATCGAAACCAAGAACAATATGATAGCATAAAATGCGGCTGAGTTATAGAAACTTGAAAAAAAAAAAAAAAAAAATCGATTTACGTGTCTTTTAGATGGAAAATCTTCTCACGCTTTGGGAAAGTACTTAGAATTAATATTAAGGGCTGTAACCTTCAGGGAATTTCTTTTTCGACATATGCAACAAAATTTCGGGTGGGGAGTGAAAAAAAAAAAAATAGTCGAAAAAAAATCGCCCTAATCTATATATATAAAAATGAATCCCTATTTCCCTTGGTCACGCCATAACTTGAGAACGACGTTACCGATTTCATTCATCTTTTTCTTTCAAGTTTTCTAATACTGTGTAGAATGTTCTTACGGGAAGAAAAATTAAGAAAATTGCGCGGAAAATTGGAAAATTTCAGAAAACTTGACGACTATTTAACCTTCGCGCGTTTGACAGTTCCCGCGAAGCAAATGTGATTTAATAGATGCATCGGTCGGCATCTATCGATCAAAAAATTTATTTATTCATTTCTTAGTGCACAGTCCATTCGATCTGAACGTTTATCCAGTTTTGAGTATGTTGAGTGAGTTTTTTGAGAAGTGTTTGTTCATCGCAATTAGTTCACCGCTATCACGGCTTATATTAAAAGTTTAATTTAATATCGATTTCTGGTAAGTTTTGTTAGACTAACACGTGGTATACATGCTTATACAGAAACACTAAGGGAGTCAATTTTTTATTTTCAGTTACAATAAACACTATGTTTTTGAAATAATTTTGTTTTAAATTATTTATTTCAGTTCGAATTGAATATTCATAGCTCAGACAGGACAACGTCTGTCGGGTCAGCTAGTTTGAAATATTTTCATGTAGTTTTTTGCCTTGTTGCAACATGGTGCGCCGAAATCGTCGCCCACTCTAGACGATGTTGTATGCATCTGAAAAAAAAAATATATATATATTCTCAATCTGTATGAGTATTCTGAGCACTGGTAGCAGAATTGGCACATAAACAAATTTTTTAACAAAATGGCGGCCTGTTGAACTTTCATTAATGATATTTCATTATTTGACGAGTTATAAAATGTCGGCAAAATTATTATTAGACTCAGTAAAAAAATTTTTTCAGTACCAATTCTGCTACCAGTGCTCAGAATACTCATACAGATTGAGAATATATATATATATTTTTTTTTCAGATGCATACAACATCGTCCAGAGTGGGCGCCGATTTCGGCGCACCATGTTGCAACAAGGCAAAAAACTACATGAAAATATTTGAAATAATTTTCTTTTTTAATGTACAAGTATTCTCTAAGGATCAATAAATGCACGTGTAAATTTTCATCGAGACAACTTCAACGGTTTGAACGTTATTGCACATTAGAAATGACGTCAAACATCTCGCTCTAGACCAGACTACGGCGTTAAGCTCGTAATATTGCATACGGTTTCGATCAAAGGTCGTACCCGTTCTCAGATTCACAAGGTCCTTAAAACCAAGTCAATGGCAGATTCTTAACGAGATCTTAGAGCAAAGTGATCGCCCGGTTCAAGGGTAAAGATCCAGAAGAAAGAAAAAAAAACCACTAGTGACGCAACATCCGAGAGAATAATGCGTTCTAAAAAGGGTTGCTCTGTCACGTAGATACAATTGTTGTGCAGAGCGGTAAAGGTACAATGGGTGGATCCAATGGATTCGCGCCGAACATCTAGACGTGCATACGAATGACGGTATATTCCATATCTGTTAATCTTGTTACCCAACGCCGATAGGCCCCCCCGGGCCAAGTTAAACGCTTTCTAGTTCTCGGTCTTACAGTTCCGGATTCGTGATCAAGACACTATTGTCCGTTCGCCATTGCCGTATATAGGACCACTGAGAGGCATTGCAAGCGATATACTTTATAGTTTGTTTATATAATCGCGTGGTTTCGATTACAATCGAAAAATACCACGGCTCACCGATCACTGTGGATACAAGTTTGCACGATATGAGAGACTTAATAGCGGTTATAAGTTCAGCTATTATGACGCGTTGTCGCGAGATTGAAGAGACAATTTATAACGATCATTGTTACGGTCCTTTATACTTAATTTCTTCCATAAACTACGATATTTTACATTATTCGAAATGAGAAGACTCCCTCTTTGCCGGATGATTCTTTCCTTCCGTCCAGCGTTTCTCCATCGCCATTCTTTAATCTCAGTCTCCGATCGTTCCGCACGTTCTTCTTATTAACTTAAGAGACGACTTGGCTACACACTATCGTGCTCGTTTCGTTGATACTTAATGGTGTCTCCGTGCTCTTCGACCGCACAACGTGTAACGAGCCACTGTGTTAGACGACATCCCCGGGAAGGCACACCGATGTACACCGTGACGGAAATAAATGATTCTCACAAGAATAATTGCTGAATTTCGTCAGCCACGTTAACGCTTAAGGGCTCATATAACCCTGAAATTTTCAAAAAATCGATTTTATTTTTTACAGATTCTTATTCTTTATACTTTTATGGCCGTCGTCTGGTTTAGAAATTTGAAAAAATCAAATTTTTTTTTTCATTTTCTTATTCCTTAGACCTTTCTTTGTACGCTCCTGAAAACCGTTTATTGACATTTCAAAAATTAGCCGAGAAATAAAAATTCTAAGCAAGCCGCGCGCTCAGGTAGCGCGGTCGGGAAGCAACTTTGAACTTTGTTTATCTCAGAACTATGTTTTTCAAATCGGCGCCCACAATATCTCGATAACTAATAGACCGATCGAGCTCAAATTTTGCAGGTACCTTAAGTAGCCTGTTTCTGAGGACTGGTAGCAGAATTGAGTCGAACAATAAATTTGCCGACATTTTATAACTCGTCGAATACCCGAAAATGTATGAAATATCATTAATGAGAGTTCAACAGGCCGACATTTTGTCAAAAAATTTTTTTAAGTACCAATTCTGCTAACAGTGCTCAGAATACTCATACAGATTGAGAATATATATATATTTTTTTTTTCAGATGCATACAACATCGTCCAGAGTGGGCGCCGATTGAGGCGCACCATGTTGCGACAAGGCAAAAAAACTACATGAAAATATTTAAAATAATTTTTTTTTTTATGTACCAGTATTCTCTAAGGATCAATAAATGCACGTGTAAATTTTCATCAAGACAACTTCAACGGTTTAAACGTTATTGCACATTAGAAATGACGTCAAAAATCTCGGTCTAGACCAGACAACGGCAAATCAGAAAAAAAATACTTTTAAGAAAACCCCACTCCGTTACAAATTTATAGTAATAAATGTGACCCGACATTGGTTTGGAACGGTTACCTGGCCGAAACTTCAAGGTAGTAGTCTGGTAACTTAAGCCGATTTTCATGTCTATTTTGTAGGGCGTTTTTTTGTAGGAAAATAAAAATGAATCGTTTTGGATATTTAGGATGTGTTTATTTACATATTAAAGATACAAAAAAAAATTAATTTGAAAAAATTTAATAGTTTATTATTATTATTATTATTGATCGAATTTGTCACCTCGAAAAAAAAGCGCGTGGGTGGCCCCGGTGATTTTGGCTCTTGATGTTATCTGAAATCA
This sequence comes from Oxytorus armatus, assembly GCA_958009045.1. NCBI lineage: Eukaryota > Metazoa > Arthropoda > Insecta > Hymenoptera > Ichneumonidae > Oxytorus > Oxytorus armatus. The sequence goes on along the minus strand of OY253750.1, from coordinate 17,063,592 downwards.
AAAATTGTTGATAATTCTTAATCTATAGACATGTCATTCTGGTCGGAACTACTGAAGTTAAATTTCATGGATAAATAACAAAATGGAAAAGAACGTTTTTTTCCAAAGTCCGCCATTTTGTTATTTATCCATGAAATTTAACTTCAGTAGTTCCGACCAGAATGACATGTCTATAGATTAAGAATTATCAAGAATTTTTTATTTCAGATAACATCAAGAGCCAAAATCACCGGGGCCACTCACGCCCTTTTTTTTCGAGGTGCCAACTTCGATCAATAATAATAATAATAATAAACTATTAAATTTTTTCAAAAAATTTTTTTTTTGTATCTTTAATGTGTAAATAAAAACATCCTAAATATACAAAACGGTTCATTTTTATTTTCGTACAAAAAAACGCCCACCAAAAAAGACATGAAAATAGGCTTAAGTTACCAGACTACTACCTTAAACGCGTTTTTCTTGAAACTACGTTTTTAGACAGGTCGGCACGATAACTCAGTCAGTTTTTAATATTCTTTAACTTCTTTTTATTTAAATCTTGATAATTATTTTCTCTATAATCTGACGAGAGGTATTTGTTAATTTTTTGGTTGGACAATTTTTTATAGATTATTATACATTAATTTTTCTTTCAAATTGCATACTAAAGTTTGAAAGATTGTAATTTCTTTATTGTTGAAAAAAAAAAAAAATCCCTCCGTCAGACTATTACATTATTTTACTAGATTCTTTTTTATTTTTGAAAATTGGATAATTTTTTATGAACTTATGATGTCGACAAGAAGGCGCGATGGTTTTTATCAGCAGTCCATTTATATCCATAAAAAATAATGTTAATATGATTGAAACAAATTTTTAATTTTTTTTCTTATGGTTGAAAAGTTAATAAAAAATGTGAAATCAATAATTTAATTTATTTTTCACCATGTAACCTTTATAATAATTTTTTTAATTTACTCGGTTTTCAGCACGCGCAGCGGTGTGAGCCCTTAAATAAAATTTTCCCTTATTCATCTCAGTGGCATTCATCGAATGAAGAGCATCAATTTTTTCATCCGGTTAATTTAATTTTTCAATAATTCTGGATAAATTGATATGTTCCTTAGGAATGAGTCATGTCATTATATCTGAGATATGGCTTTACGCCTTCCTTCTTATTCTCATTCTTTCTTCCTTTCTCTTTCATATAAACCGTTCTCTCGTGGTGTATATGTTGTGGAAGGGAAACCCGCAGTCTCGCCCGACAACGTTGGTACGTTTAATGGTGTCTCTCTTCCCACAGCAAACCGTCCGACAGCGAAACGACCAGCGGCACTGGCTTTATCCCATATGCCTTGCCATGCTGTCCACGCGACCGCGCCGGCCGTGCAAAAGGGGTGACGGAAATAAACGATCCTAATGAAGCGCTACTTATGCCCGCTATCCCCCTTTCTGCTATCCCCCCCAGCATCCTTCTTCGTATTGTGTAGTAAAAGTTTGCTGAGAAGTTCTCACGTGTTTTATTGTGCGGGTGAACTGGTCGCGTCACTATTTTACATTAAAAGTTTCTTTTACACAAAGAGGTCGCAATTGATTGAATTTCCAACTAGACGTATTTCGTCCTCTCTCTCATTGAATACGTGACTTTGAAATTCATTCAAAATGTCGCTTTTATCGTCGATGCTGATCTATGCAAAAAAATTTACGGCAATAAACGTCTGACGGCACTCGCAAGAATTTTATTCCACAACTTTAATCATTATAATGTCAAGCCCCCAGAGCAACTAAAATACTACGCTGAAATATCTAATGACGCACTATTAATACCATTTATTATGCAATTCAGCGTCCTTCCTCGTGTAGTGGGAGGGTAAAACTTGACTGAGAAGCTCTCACGTGCTCTGATGTAACCGAACCTACGAGTTTTTATCCACCTTTCGCAGGGTCTAACATTACATCGGTAGTACAACTTTTTATGTTTCCTTTCGCATCTCCTATTCAATGACTAACGGTTCTTTATGTTTTCCAAATGTTCACTTCCCGAATGGCGTTGTGACAATTTACATTATCCAAAATGTACGAATACAATATGTGACGAAATATGACGAGAACTTCTCTGATATCATTTGCAGCATGGTCGAGCATGTATATATACAAACGAGGGAATTTTATTTCCGTTGAATTACTACCATCTATGTTATATTCCCCCAAGGGAGTATCTCGTACTGTATCCGTGGACGTTTCTACGTTCGTTCTCATCGCGACCAGACCTCAGAATATACAATTTTATGCTCTCGAGTACCTGTACAATTTGCGAGGAGAAATGAAAAAAAACATACTCGTGTACGAGTCTTCGTCCACTTGTTCCTACACCGTGTATTGTATGTGTATATATACCAACACTTTATCTAGTTGCATTGCGAGTTTATATATGCGGAATTTTATGTGTTCTCCTGTACCTATACTACAAAGAAAGAGATGAGAGGATTCAGAGAGAGAGAAAGAGAGAGAAAGAGAGAGAAAGAGAGAGAAAGAGAGAGAAAGAGAGAGAAAGAGAGAGAAAGAGAGAGAAAGAGAGAGAAAGAGAGAGAAAGAGAGAGAAAGAGAGAGAAAGAGAGAGAAAGAGAGAGAAAGAGAGAGAAAGAGAGAGAAAGAGAGAGAAAGAGAGAGAAAGAGAGAAAGAGAAACAGAGAGAGAGAGAGAGAGAGAGAGTGGAGTGAAGTCTAGATTGTTGTATAGGTCTCGAATGCAGTAGAGAAACGAATACACGAGAACGACAATTCCCTATCTTTCTTTTTTTTTTTCCATCGACAGAGCTGCGCGGTATAACCGCCACTCTTTCCACGTTTCCGGGACCTCAAGCCCCACGCGGGAGGACCACCCCAACGTCGACGAGGATGCAAAGAAAAAAAAAAACATGTCGGTGAGCAAAGGGGTGGCGCGGACTCGCGCTTCGTCCTTTAACACAGAATATCCACCCATTCCTACGAAACGCAGTGTGTTACAGTATTAAGCTTCGAATGGACGATTGTGCGAGTGTGTACTCAAGGGGAACACATCGCAAAATTGCTCGCGATTAATTAATGTCCTATTCCTCGTAAAATATATACATACAGAGAGACATACACGCCGACACAGAGAGAGGCATATTTCCTGGAAGAGAGTTATATACGACTGGAAACTTTTTCACGTTATTCGTCTCTCTTTCACCGTTTCCTATATTGATTTTCGCAACGACGTGCATAGTCCTTCATTAAAGCTTCTATCAATTAAACCTGGCAGCACACCTTTCGTGAATTCATTACGAATTTCCATATATTTTCTCTTGTATCGTTGATACTTTTTTTTGTCGTTGAAATTTGTTTCCATGATTATCGCCGGTAGTCTTTCATTAAATATCCTATTGACTTCCCAACTAATGGTCAAATTTGTAATTTAACAGAATAGGAAAATACTCAACAATTCAATGTATCCTTCTATTTTTCTATATGAAAATATGTCGGGCTCGTTTTCTTTTCTCCCTTTAGTACATTACAGTATAAAAATTGAGACTTAACACACAGAGATATACTGGTTTGTCATCTATTTTTAGAAGATCCGTCGGACTGGCAGAGTCGCGTGCTCGTTTCGCCGGTCAATGTACAATCATTCGATTTATTATCGGGATAATGGGAGGGGATAAAGAGAGAAAGAGCAGATGCGAACGTCGTCGAGGTCAAGATCTGCGGAAACGAGCTTCATTGAAACGTTTGATCTCGCGACTATGAACTTTTATTTTTAACTAATAATAATAATGCATCAACGATCAATCACCAGCAACGAGAAGATTTATCTCTGATTTATTTACTATTTATACATGGAACAATGCTTGATATACCATCTTTCATTTTGATATTTCAGCACCATGATTTTTGAGACTCAATTAATGATGCAATAAAAATGTTTAACAAGTAGTTTTTCGAGTCGTAATATTATTCTGTGAGAAAAGGGTTTCGAGCAGCTGATTGCATAAACCCTTGCACAAAAAATTCATTGATACACATTCCGTCAATGTTCAACTTTTTTGACAACGCAAAGCCGCGAGAAGCTTGTTCATTGTGTAAATATACGTACAGAAAGGGAAGTTAATGAGCCGGAATGAGGTAGAAGAAAAATTATTTTTAGAAGCCTGACGAGACGTAGACGAAGGGACTGAATATAAGGCTCGATGTGCGTATTGAGAAGCTTCCGGATATTCATGTCGTAGCGAGCCAGAGCATAGAAAACCCCGCTACCTGATAATATAATTTATCAATCGTGAAAGAGAAAAAATTAATGAAAGACTGCTACATGAACCGAAAATGCAAAAAACATAGAGTTATTTTTTTTCTTGCTCTTCGTACGTGTTATTTTTTGGATTCCTATGCCTATCCCGTTGACATGAATTGATCAAGAGTAAAAAAATGATCCTATCTAGCCCAGTGGTCATTTAAGGGGGGAAATAGGGTTAGACGGTTCAAAAATTCGATTTTTTTTTTATTTCATAAATTGTTAGTAAGCTATTGAAAAATATGTTCCCAAAATTTTAAATGAAAATTCCGACTCGTTCTATTGTTATAAGCAATTGAAGTGAGTAGCTCTCCTTTAAGCCCCGAGCGGTACTATTTGTTCAAACGCGATTTTCTGAAAACGACTTTTTTTTAACTTGCGTACACGCTAGTTTGAAAAGGTTTCAACCAATCGTTTTGAAAATTGGCAGTTACTTTCTTCATAGTATTGCGCTCTATATGAACCTAAAATCGGAATATTATCATTATTTATAATAATTTTTTATTTCCAAATAAAGTTGTAAAAAATGACAAAAAATCATGCTTTTTTGTTTTGACCCCTGTAAACAATTCAATTTTCTATTTTTTTGATAGCATTTAGGTTCATATCGAAGAGAGACATATAATAAAAGTAAATTCCAACCTCGTTTGATTTCAGATGAAAATTGCGGCTTCCAGAATGTACGCAAAATGCTGAGTCTAATTGTGACCTGCAATATGGGGTCGCTAATATCTTCGGTGTTTTTCAAGGAAATTCTTCAAAAATTGTATAGTATATACTTAAATATATGTATAAAATATTCTCAAAGTTTCGATAAATTATATTCATTTTTTATACTATAAAAAAAATCATGAAAATCATTGAGGAAACACTGTCCTAGCCCTAATTCCCCCATTAAGGCCGTAGTCTGGTCTAGAGCGAGATTTTTGACGTCATTTCTAATATGCAATAACGTTCAAACCGTTGAAGTTGTCTTGATGAAAATTTACACGTGCATTTATTGATCCTTAGAGAATACTTGTACATAAAAAAAAATTATTTTAAATATTTTCATGTAGTGTTTTGCCTTGTTGCAACATGGTGCGCCGAAATCGGCGCCCACTCTGGACGATGTTGTATGGATCTTAAAAAAAAAAAAGTATATATATTCTTAATCTGTATGAGTATTCTGAGCACTGGTAGCAGAAATGATACTTAAAAAACCTTTTTGACAAAATGGCGGCCTGTTGAACTTTCATTAATGATATTTCATACATTTTCGGGTATTCGACGAGTTATAAAATGTCGGCAAAATTATTGTTCGACTCAATAAAATTTTTTTTAAGTACCAATTCTGCTACCAGTGCTCAGAAAACTCATACAGATTGAGAATATATATATATTTTTTTTTTCAGATGCATACAACATCGTCCAAAGTGGGCGCCGATTTCGGCGCACCATGTTGCAACAAGGCAAAAAACTACATGAAAATATTTAAAATAATTTTTTTTTTAATGTACAAGTATTCTCTAAGGATCAATAAATGCACGTGTAAATTTTCATCAAGACAACTTCAACGGTTTAAACGTTATTGCACATTAGAAATGACGTCAAAAATCTCGCTCTACACCAGACTACGGCCTTAACGCTGCAAATTACATATCCAACCTGAAATCCACAAATTATTGCACCGTACGACGTCTCGTGACTTGTACACGCAAAAACCAGGTCGTAATAATATAAGGAGTGACTGCCGATTGAACGTTTGTGTCAGAATCTCAAGAAGACCCACCGCCCCCTGATGAAACGAGCAAGAGATTGTTGTTGTTTATTTTTTGTTCTTCTGTATTCATCATTTCAACAAACTTCAACCGCACGCACAGTTGGACAGAGAGGCCACGTGTGCATTCACGATTTGAGTTTAGCAGGGGATCGTTCATACATTCGTGTTTCACTGTAAATTATAAAACACGACGAATGCGCGAGATACACGTACGAGAGGTGTTAGTGGGTTATCCCCTGTCTAAATATATATGCTCGGAAACGGCACCGCGAAGAAAACGCGGAGGAAACACATCGCTGAGAGGCTGAGCAGACTGCGAGTCGAGTAGTAACGCGAAACTGCTCTCTGTGGCGCTCACGACGTTCATATACAAGAAGGATTTGCGGTTAGCGAGATACGAGTAAGAAGCATCGCAGACTGCCGGTCGCAGAATGAGAAATTTGCGAAGCAACAAAGAAATGCGCAACTTCCGAGTTTCGAAATTGCTACCTCGCCGAAAAAAAACGTTCTGAAACTTTTATTCAAAATGACATGACAAAATTCTAAGTCATCCTCCATAGAATAGAATAGAATATGAACGTTAAGGCCGTAGTCTGGTCTAGTGCGAGATTTTTGACGTCATTTCTAATGTGCAATAACGTTTAAACCGTTGAAGTTGTCTTGATGAAAATTTACACGTGCATTTATTGATCCTTAGAGAATACTTGTATATTAAAAAAAAATTTACTTTAAATATTTTCATGTAGTTTTTCGCCTTGTTGCAACATGGTGCGCCGAAATCGGCGCCCACTCGGGACGATGTTGTATGCATCTGAAAAAAAAAATATATATATTCTCAATCTGTATGAGTATTCTAAGCACTGGTAGCAGAATTGTTACTTATAAAATTTTTTTATTGAGTCGAACAATAATTTTGCCGACATTTTATAACTCGTCGAATACCCGAAAATGTATGAAATATCATTAATGAAAGTTCAACAGGCCGCCATTTTGTCAACAAATTTTTTTAAGTACCAATTCTGCTACCAGTGCTTAGAATACTCATACAGATTGAGAATATATATATATTTTTTTTTCTGATGCATACAACATCGTCCAGAGTGGGCGCCGATTTCGGCGCACCATGTTGCAACAAGGCAAAAAACTACATGAAAATATTTAAAATAATTTTTTTTTATTATGTACAAGTATTCTCTAAGGATCAATAAATGCACGTGTAAATTTTCATCAAGACAACTTCAACGGTTTAAACGTTATTGCACATTAGAAATGACGTCAAAAATCTCGCTCTAGACCAGACTACGGCCTTAAGAATCTTTCGAAGGGCAAGACAACTGCCAGAGCGATAAGCACCTCGAACTTGCGTGAAAAGTTCATTTGCGAAGGAAGCCGTCAAGATTTTGATCCATTTGTCCGATAAAAGAAAATGAACGAGAATGTGCAAGCGGGAGGAGTGCCTGCGAGAGGAACACGCGAACGGGGCAAAACGGTTTCGCGGAATGTAACGGTCATCACAGAAAGACTATACGCGTTCCTCTGTGGGATTCCGAGTTACTGTATGCGTGTGATCTCCTTGCTGTTCGAAAACAAACGTAAAAAAAAAAAAAACAAAATACCTGGTACGAAAGAGTCGGAGCAGGAGGAAAGATTGAGGAGAAGAAGTGAAGGAAAAAAACCACGATGACTGTGGTAATTACCGGTCACACGGGGACCCGGTAGGCCCGCGGGGCTCTCACGTCCCAAAACAGGTCCGACGGTCCGTGAAACAGAATGCCCACGGATCTGTGTGTACGAGAGTGTGTATCTTTGGATAGGGGGCGGGTTGTTATACTGTTACAGTTGTTACGAGATTGTGCACGCTTACGTGTCTTTCCCCATTGATTTTTTTTCTCTCCCCTCCCATCATTTTATATTTCATATACGAGATTCCAAGTAATCGCGATATTCCAATATACAGGGTGAGGCACTAACTGTTGCCACGTAGAATAACTCCGAAAGTAAGATAGTAGTAGAACATTTTTTGAAACACAAGTTGCATGGGATAACGGGGGCTATCATATGGCGTTAGTTTTTTGCTGCTAGGTGAAGACGCATCGGAGATTTCAAGGTCAACTTTGTTTTTTTAGATAGAATGGTATGTTTTGCTACTTATTTCCTGATATGGGCTATCGAGACGAATCCAATGATATAAAAAAAAAAAAATTTTGATTTTTTTTTATTGAAATTTTTTTTTTTTATTCATTTATTTATTTATTTTATAATATTTTTTTACATTGTACAATGTAATACATTGTACGATACAATGTAATGTAAATGTGCGTTAATAGTAAATAGTTACTAAATACGGCGTTTTCATCAAACCTACAATGTACCGTGTAAATACACGGTCAAATTTTGCACGATATGCGAGAGAAAACAATTTTTTAAAACAAAAAAAAATAAAAAAAAATTACAAAAAACATCATTGAATTCTTCTCGATAACCGCTACCAGAAAATAAGTACCAAAACATAGCATTCTATCTAAAAAAAACAATGTTGACCTTGAAATCTCCGATGCGACTCCACCTAGCAACAAAAAAACTAACGCCATATGATAGCCCCCGTTGTCCCATGCAACTTTTGTTTCAACAAATTTTCTACTACTATCGTACTTTCGGAGTTATTCTACGTGGCAACAGTTAGTGCCTCACCCTGTAGATGTGAAGGCACGGCGAGTCCACTTGTTCTCGTCCGAACGTGACTCGAAATCACATTTTATACTCTGCGATTATAGATCGAGGCCCTACGGCAACAAGAGTCGCGATTATTTCGATAATTCTCGAAGATTTTTTTTGTTTCGTCGCTGCGGGGGAACACGCGTCAATCTTCGGGGGGTATCATGAAACATCCTCTTTCAGATAAATTTGTTGCTAAAGAGAACGCCGTCGATTCTCCGACTGATCTCCAAAGCTTGTGATTTTTCTGCTCTTCGAGTTATCTCGTGAGATCTTCAAGGTAGTAGTCTGGTAACTTAAGCCGATTTTCATGTCTTTTTTGGAGGGCGTTTTTTTATAGGTAAATAAAAATGAATCGTTTTGAATATTTAGGATGTTTTTATTTACATATTAAAGATACAAAAAAAAGTTTTTTTGAAAAAATTTAATAGTTTATTATTATTATTATTATTATTGATCGAAGTTGGCACCTCGAAAAAAAGCGCGTGGGTGGCCCCGGTGATTTTGGCTCTTGATGTTATCTGAAATAAGAAACTCTTGATAATTCTTAATCTATAGACATGTCATTCTCGTCGGAACTACTGAAGTTAAATTTCATGGATAAATAACAAAATGGCGGACTTTGGAAAAAAAGTCCTTTTATTTTGCCCGCCATTTTGTTATTTATCCATGAAATTTAACTTCAGTAGTTCCGACCAGAATGACATATCTGTAGATTAAGGATTATCGAGAATTTTTTATTTCAGATATCATCAAGAGCCAAAATCACCGGGGCCACCCACGCGCTTTTTTTCAAGGTGCCAACTTCGATCAATAATAATAATAATAATAATAAACTAGTACATTTTTTCAAACATTTTTTTTTGTATCTTTAATATGTAAATAAAAACATCCTATATATCCAAAACGATTCATTTTTATTTTTCTACAAAAAAACGCTCTGCAAAAAAGACATGAAAATCGGCTTAAGTTACTAGACTACTACTTTAATGTTTTATCTTCTACGTAGTTCGCCAATCTCTTTTTTTTCCCTTACCAGGGGTGTTAGTTGAAATTTGCCGGTTTTTTCGTTAAATTCGATGCAGAAAAGATTTCCTTTCGAATCGGTGAAGCAGCATTTCACAAACGGTTTTTCGATTTTCGATTTGTCTATCGTTCAGCTGGTGTGGCACCCATTTTCCATACTTTTGGATCTTTCCCATGGCTTTTAAACGTTGGCAAATTGCTCCTCGAGTCACATTTAGTGTTTCTGCCAATTTTTGTTGCGATTGGGTTGGATCAACATCCAATAACGCCTGCAATTCCTCGTCTTCGAACTTTTTGGCTGCACCAGGATGTTCATTGTCTGTCAAATCGAAATCTCCACTTTTAAATTGACTAAACCATGTCTCACATGTTCTAGTCACTGGAGCATGTTCACCATAAGTTTCTACCAACAACCGGTGAGCTTCAGCTGCTTTTTTCTTTTGATGAAATAAGAAAAGCAACGAATGCCGCAAATGCGATTTACTTGGAACGAAACTCGACATATTCACTGAGGTAAACAAATATGACGCTATTATTTTGGCGGAATGCGACTTGCGTATTTTTGTAGGTTAATGTCAATAGAAAAAAATGACATACATGCCAAATCAAAGAAATGTATACATATTGCTAGCGACATCTACTGGTAAAACCGGCAAACTTCAACTAACACCCCTGGTAAAACTCTCATTTCTGATGAAAAGAATGAAGTTAACCGGACTCACCCGTATTACGAGTTGCTATTATGTTATGATATTTTGTTTTAATGTTACATCAGATTACTACAGTGATGAACAACTTTCCGACCGACAAAACAAAATGGGAAATGGGATTGTTTTTTTTCGATGATTCGTTAATTTATGCATCAACGTTGAGCAAAGAAAATCCGGCCAAGAACTCGGTGTTGGGAGGAGAAAACGTTCGGGTAGATAAAAAAAAACATTCTTAATTGACACGGGGAAAGGAATTGAGATGTAGAAATAAGCAGGTTGTAGCATAATGGTATTACTAATTCAATCGAATCGTGGTCACGGCATGCCGTCCCATTACCGATATTATATACGACAAATATACACGGAGAGCTAATAACCGACTCCATATAACGTCCTCGCGTGTGAACAACTCGCTGCACGAGCCGGACGAGAAACGATAACAGTTATCATAAGTTATTCTCACAGAATCGTATGGGATGAATTAAGGACGAGGCTGGTCTTTGCTACTCTCTCTCTCTCTCTCTCTTTCTGTTATATCGTTGTGCAATGTGTTAAAGAGTCATACTGACGACGCAAATTGAAATAAAGCTCCTATTTGACATACTTAAGGTTTATCCCAGCTGCGAAGTCTAGACAAATGACCAACAGATCGAGACAATTGTTTAGCTCTTGCTTCTATAGTGGTCAACCGTTGCTATCCAAAAAAAAAAGATGAGTTATTGAAAAAGATGACATTGACATAGAAATAGAGTTTTCTTAGTAGTGTTGGATTTAGAAACTTAAAAAAAAATAGCTTTAACTTGTAACATAAAGAACTTGTAACTTAGTGAAATGTCGTTTGATTTATCAAGGGCCACGGTAGAATTTTCAAAGAGTCGATGTTTTTTTTGCTTTATCTTAACGGTACTTTATCATCATTAAAATAAGCTAAGTTGAGGTAGTATTTTCATTCACCGACTTTAAGCGTATAACTTAAGTCTACCTCTGACACGGCCATAGCGTACCCGAGCGCGCCGCGTGATAAATAACTTCGAAAATTTTTACCCGATTGGCTTCAAATAAAAAAATTATGTTTCTAACTGCATTTCGCAGGGAAGTACGTACGGAATTTCCGATTAATTAAAAACTTTCATCTTTCAAGGGGTTATACGCAGTTGAAAATTTTGAAGAATCGATTTTTTTATTGCATTTTCGGAATGTACATATATTTGAGTATATTCTCTGAAAATTTCAAATCAATCCGGCAAATATTCTTGGAGATACATGCATATTTGTGAGGACGCTCGGAGCGTTACAAAGTACGAGGTCTGTTCAAAAAGTATCGCGAATTTTGAATTTCCGCGGGCTACGTATATTCGATTTTCGATTTTTTTGTGGCGTTAGGTTTGTACTCATGTCCCTCACTTATGCTGAAAAAATCGGCCATTTTGAATGTTTAGTTAATTGTTGACAGCTGTTTTGGTTAGACGTGTTTTGGCTTGTCTTCGATTTTGGCCTATTCCAAAAAAGCAGCTTCCATTGCGATGATTGCGCTTTGGTTTCCACGTCATAACCATAAACCCATGATTCGTCACCAGTTATGACCCTCTGGAGCAAATTTGGGTCGTCGCGGACCGAGTCCAACAGCTCCTTAGCAATGTTAACGCGACACTGTTTTTGTTCGAAATTGAGCAATTTTGGCACGAATTTCGCGGCGACCCGTCACACGCCCAAATGATTGGTAAAAATCGAATAGCACGAGCCAATCGATATGTTTAGTTCCTCAGCAACTTCTCGGTGATTCGACGATTGGCCAATATTATTTTCTTTATTTCATCAATGTTTTCGTCTGTTGTTGATGTGCGTCCGGATGTGCTCGTGCGTCCGGAACGCATTTCATTGCTCGCATCTTCTCGGCCCTCTGAGAACATTTTGTACCACCGATGAACGTTGCTTTGGTCCAAGGTAGCTTCACCATATGCCACAGTCAACATTCGGAATGCGTCCGCGCACTTAATTTTCTTTTTCACACAAAATTTCATACAGATTTTTTGATCCATTTTTTGGAATAGGCAAAAATCGAAGACAAGCCAAAACATGTCTAACCAAAACAGCTGTCAACAATTAACTAAACATTCAAAATGGCCGATTTTTTCAGCATAAGTGAGGGACACGAGTACCAACCTAACGCCACAAAAAATCGAAAATCGAGTATACGTAGCCCGCGGAAATTCAAAATTCGCGATACTTCTTGAACACACCTCGTAGACCAGAGTAGCAGCGTAACGGCGTTTTCAAAGTCGGTGAGCACGATTTCTCAAAAACGGCTCAACCGATCGGTCTGCAATTTTAACACAACCTTCTCAGATATATTCTTCAGGTATTGATCGAAGGAATAAGATTTCCGATCAATATTTCTATTTTTTTTAAACAATTGAACGAAAAAATTTTGGTCGAAAATTGAAATTTTCTCTTTTTGGAGCCGCCATTTTGTCAAAAATCAAAATTCCGACTATTTTTGGTTTTTTTATTTTTAATAATCCAAACCGGAGATATCGTGCTCAACGCCAGACACCTTTTTTGGAGGACCTCCAGAAGATCGTCTACAGGATCAGTGTAAATGAATATTTTTGAAAATAAAAAATGCCTATATAAAGTTAAAAGCTACCACTACATTCATTGATACTAGTTGTATTTTCCAAATAAAATCCCGCTTCAGAAAAAATTCGTAAAAAAACGACTTTTTTTGGCCTTGCAACTACGTAAAACCCGTTAAGCTCAAATGTCTACAATATTCGAATAAACCATTATTTTACAAATTCCGTACGTACTTCTCTAGGTATTCTGATCTAGATGAACGAGAATTTTTTTGTTGTTCTAGGTGAAAAATTGTGGATGCCAAATGTAACGCCCGAAAAAAAAGATACCAAAAGAAAATAGCAGTAGTCCACCATTTTTATTAACAAGAAGACAAAAAAATATTTTTTATTAGCTTGATATTTATACCAAATAGATGTGTAATTAGTTTTATAAATAAATGACTTTTTCATAAAAAAAAAAATTGCTAAACGTGCACATAATTTTATACCCGCTACCGTGGCCATATCCCTTAATAGAACTAACGAACTGTTGAAAAATATACCTTGCGAACATTTCGTGTAAACTAGACTTTTTTTCATTTTATAGTAAAATACTTGTGTCTTGAGAAACATTTTTTTTTTTCAACTGAACCTTTCAGCATCAATTGCTCTTCGATACTTCCCGAGAAAATTATTTTCCCATTTGACGTGCTACCCAAGTATGTCTTCGACGTTTTACTACGTATTTTTTCTAGGAAACAACGATGCTATTATTACGAGCGGCGATTAAACAAGATATTACCACTGTGAAGGATTAGGAACGAGAAGAAGGTGAGAAAAGATAGTCGGAAGGTGGAGCATGCGGTAGATGAAAGAAAAAATAATAATAAAAAATCGTACAACCGTACCGGGGAAACATTCGCGCGTGCGAATAGTGCCAAGGACCGTCGCGCGGTGATATTCACATTGCGCAATAATTGTGCTCTCGACCGCGTGCTGATCTCCGGGGCAAACAGAAGGCAATCGCGCGGCCGTTTCACGTGTCGTGTATATATACGTTCCGCGCGTGTCTCGCGGTTTTTCTACCTCCTTCCACCGTACACCACTGACTTTAACACGCAAGAGGAGTGAATAACAAAACATAGGTATAACACAAGAATGGAGTATGGAATTGCTTCGCTCGCATACTTTGCAATGAAACGCTTTTCCTTATCGACCAAGCCGGCACATTTTCTGATAAGACAGTGAAAGAAAATGCACGAGTCCCTAAAAGTGTGCGATCCTTATTGCAGGAGCTTGAAAGAGAAAATCGTACATATCGTACAAAAACACTTCTCCGTAATATTTTCTATAAATATCTTTTTCTTACCAATATTTAGTTCATTCTAAAAAGAAAAAAAAATCATTTTTAAATTGTAATCTCCTTTCTTCTTTTAACTCGTCCGCCATAAATATTTCTCAAGCCTCTAAGAATCTATGTTTCCAACTAACGAGACTTATTTAACTTTATAATTTTGTTGCTTTACAACGCGTCGCCATTTAAACCTTACATTCTTCGATTCTTCATCTTTCGTTATTACCGTCGCGAATATATATTCGCGAACGTTTCATAAACAACGTTTTTTCCTAATATCGACCAATTATTGAAATTAATGAACGCGACAGTGTCGTTAAAAAAAATTTAATACCGCGCGCAAAAGTTTCAACGACGGGATAGAGTGCAAGAGTTACTGCACCGTGAATCACGTGCGTGCGAGGGAATTACATGCGCGAGTAGGATAGAGAGAGAGGAAGAGGCCGACGAACGTCGCGACACGCCAACGCAAATGTGCCGCCAACACAGATGTCTCGTGAATATTACTACTACATAGTCGGAGAGATTGCGCCCGTGAAACTAATATAGGCGAAGAGAACCGTACAGCACGTAGAAATGATGATACCGACGAGCGCGAGCTCATCACTAAATGACTAATTAACCGCGCGGAGCTCTCAGCTGACTTTGCTTCGCCCGCATCGTCAACGATATACACATATGCAATCCCAGACTGTGTTTATAGACATTTAAGTGCCGTGCACTCCTCGCCACATGATTGTTATCATAAAACACGTATTGAATTCCATTCTTACAGATATTTCATGTATCTTTGACGCGCGTCAATACTTTGAAAAATACCACGAATCGAATGATAAATTTAACGTAAATATACGTTCATACATACCTGGAAATTGTTTGAACTGTTATTCGTGGGAATTAAAATGGAAAATTGATAATATAAAATGACGAAATTTTGAAATATCTATTTTGCTTGTATCATTTCAATTGTCGGGCAGTTCAAGGGCTCACGTACACTTGAAACTTTCAAAAAATGGACTTTTTTTACAAATTTTTATTCTTTATACTTTTAAGAATTAAAAAAAAAACTTTTAAGGCACCAGACCACGGTAAGAATTTGATTTTTTACATTTTTTCATTTTCTGAAAGATGCATTTGTTAAGAATGCTCTCACCAAATTTTGTAAAGAAATTCCAAAAATTGACGGAGATACAGCACTTTTTCAATTTAGTTTGTATGTCGAATTATCCTTCAGCAAAACTTTGAACGCGTTTTTCTCGAATCTACGTTTATCAACCTGGTTGACAACATATTTAAAAAACTATTCAACCGATTTGCATGTACCAAGTCTTAAGGGGGGAAATAGGGTTAAACGGTTCAAAAAATCGATTTTTTTTTAATTTCATAAATTGTTAGTAAAACTATTGAAAAATATGTTCCCAAAATTTGTAATGAAAATTCCGACTCGTTCTATTATTCTAAGCCATCAAAGTGAGTAGCTCTCCTTCAGGCCCCGAGCGCGCTATTTTTTCAAACGCGTTTTTCTGAAAACGACTTTTTTTGAACTTGCGTACACGCTAGTTTGAAAAGTTTTCAACCAATCGTTTTGAAAATTAGCAGTTACTTTCTTCATAGTATTGCGCTCTATATGAACCTAAAATCGGAATATTATCATTACTTAAAATAATTTTTTTTTGCAAATAAGGTTGTAAAAAATGGCAAAAAATCATGCTATTTTGTTTTGACCCCTGTAGAAAATTCAATTTTCTATTTTTTTGATAGCATTTAGGTTCATATAGAAGAGAGACATAGAATAAAAGTAAATTCCAACCTCGTTTAATTTCAGATAAAAATTGCGGCTTCCAGAATGTACGCAAAATGCTGAGTCTGATTGCGACCTGCAATATGGGGTCGCTAATATCTTCGGTGTTTTTCAAGGAAATTCTTCGAAAATTTTATAGTATATACTTAAATATATGTATAAAATATTCTCAAAGTTTCAATAAATTATATTCATTTCCTATACTATAAAAAAATCCATGAAAATCATTGAGAAAACGCTGTCCTAACCCTATTTCCCCCCTTAAAATGTTCGAAAATCCAGTCTCTATGGCACCACGCAGGGATTTTTTTTATAAAGAAGCCCCTTCTATTTTTTTTTTTTCATAAACGATGATAATTTCCTGTCAAAAAGGAAAATGAAATTCGCTGGTCCGCCATTTTATTGTTTACATATCCAAATTCCCCTACGTGATGCTATAAACCTATATGACTAGTTTATAAATATATTTTTTTTTTACTTTTCAAATGAACTCTATGGCTTAATTGCTTTCAACCATCAAGCAGCAACTTCGTCGGAGTGTCCTTTTGGAAGCGGCGTACACCGCAAACTATTCTTAAGATGCGAATAAAAAAATTTGTGTAGTGTCTTTTATATGCATATATTGAATATAAGTATCAATAAAAAAAAACCATTCATCGTTTGCTCGAAAAAAAATTATGGAAAATACACCCTCGTACCGCGCGCGCGCCGTGGTCTGGAATATTAAGAATATTAAGAATATTCCACTCCGTTACAAAGTTATAGCAATAAATGCGACCGTACATCGGATTGGGACGGCTACCTGGCTAAACTTTAAACGCGTTTTTCTCGAAACTATGGTTTTAGACAGCGCAGCACGATAACTCAGTTAATTTTTAATAATTTTTAACTATTTTTTCTTTTAAATCTTGATAATTATTTGCTCTATAGTCTGACGAGAGGTTTTTTTAATTTTTTGGTTGGACAATTTTTTATAAATCATTAAACACTAATGTTTTTTTTTAAATTTCATACTAAAGTTTGATATACTGTAATTTCTTTATTCTTGAAAAAAAGAAAAAAAATCCCTCCGTCAGTTTATTTCTACTACATTATTTTACTAGATTCTTTTTTATTTCAGCAGTTTGGATAATTTTTGATGAAATTATGACGTCGACAAGGAGGCGTCATGGTTTTCATCAGTAGTCCACTTATACCGGTAAAAAATAATATTAATAATTAAAGAAAAAAACAAAAATGTCTTATAGTTGAAAAGTTAATAAAAAATGTGAAATCAACAATTACATTTTTTTTCACCATATAACCTTTATAATAATTCTTCAAAATTCCCCGTTTTCCAGTGCGCGCAGCGGTATGTCAACCCTCAAAATTGAAAAAATTGACATTGGAACGTTTTACGATCGTTTCCGTTTTTCAGTTGCCTCTCACGATGCGCTGAATGAGAACTTTAACGAGAAAGATATTAACAATGAATCAAATGGATGCGTTAAAGAGACGAATATCTCGAAATCTCACAAATCGAACAATTCGATATCATTCTGATCGATGGGAAATACGAACGAGATGATTATTCGACCATCATTAAAACGTTTTACGATCTGTTTCATCTTGTTTTAGCCTTTTTCTTCGTTCCGATGATCGTCTCGAACGGACAATGCCACCGCCGCCTCTCGGGTTTCCGTACTCTCGCCACACAGCATGCATCGAATCGTCAATTCTGTCGAACGTGACCGTTTTTCAAACCCTCGTATATCGTAGATCCCCGCGGGAACTTGTCGTCGACTTCGGCGAGAGACAGATTCTCGCGTACCTGGGATCTCCCGTGGTCTCATACAGATTTAAAAGTAAGTAACAGAGAGAGAGAGAGAGAGAGAGAAAGAGAAAGAGAGGGAAAGAGGGAGGGACGATGAAAATGCGATCGCGCTACTGTGCGAGCTTTTGCTTGCCAACGTGTGTCTCTTGCTGTGTCACCCGTGCTATGGAAGTAGCCAGTGTGCGAGACCACGGAATTCGTTTGCGATGGACGGGACGTCGTCTCGCGTTAAGTGCAACGAATTATACTGCAGAAACGGAGTGCGTATGTAACCACGCACTGTACGGTTTGCGCAAAGCTTCTTGCACGTCGAGTTATGGTATCGCGATAGAGGACAGACGGCACACGACGCATTTATACTCGCCAAAGTGAAAATCATTGCACGAGACGCGTGTAATATTTGAACGACATTTTCCACAACGAATTAATATTAATGAAGATAATTGTGTATTACGATGATAAAACCCCGCGGTGTCAATAATAATGGGAATTTCATAGTTACTCTTTAGATAAACAAGGTGTGTAAATTAAGTAATGAGACTGTTTTTTCTTCATTTTTTTTATTCTAATAGAATTACAATTTTACATTGTCACCCTCAAAATAACTTCCTTCTGAAGCCACACAGCGCTGGAGACGGTTCTTCCAATCCTCATAGCAGTGCTGGAACTCTGATACTGGAATAGCCTTCAGCTGGTCGGTTACAGCCGTTTGAATGTTTTCGAGTGTCCCAAAATGAGTTCCCTTGAGGTGATTTTTCAATCTCGGGAAGAGAAAAAAGTCACAAGGACTCAAGTCGGGCGAATAAGGAGGCTGAGGAGCCACGGGAATGTTTTTACTGGCCAGAAAACTCGTTTATTAAAATTGCTTTGTGACAAGGAGCGTTATCGTG
This sequence comes from Oxytorus armatus, assembly GCA_958009045.1. Taxonomy (NCBI): domain Eukaryota; kingdom Metazoa; phylum Arthropoda; class Insecta; order Hymenoptera; family Ichneumonidae; genus Oxytorus; species Oxytorus armatus. The sequence continues at coordinate 17,044,673 of OY253750.1, read as the reverse complement.
ATGCAACGCCCAGTTGTTCTTGATGTTTGGTCTCACACGAATGACCCTTTTTCGAAGTTTTTCAAGAACCTCCCGGTAAAAGTGTTGATTGACCGTTTGGCCTTATTGAGGTACGACGATCTGAACGCACAAAATCCCGGACTCTGTCGACATTCTCATCGGTTCTTGAAGATGAAGGCCTTCCGCTTCGTGGTTCAATCTTCAATCGACTCTCTTCCTTCTGAAAATGCCTTAAGGTAGTAACTTAAGTTGACTTAAGTCTGGCAACTTAAGTCGATTTTCATGTCTTTTTTGGAGGGCATTTTTTTGTAGGAAAATAAAAATGAATCGTTTTGGATATTTAGGGTGTATTTATTTACATATTAAAGATACAAAAAAAAAATTTTTGAAAAAATGTAATAGTTTATTATTATTATTATTATTGATCGAAGTTGGCACCTCGAAGTTGGCAGCCCGGGTCCTAATTTTTTTTCTACCGAACCGATTGCTTTCAAATTTTAACAGGCTACTCTACACACTTATAGTTCTCGTCGGAACCACCGAGAAATTTTTTCACCCCTAACTTTTTAATATACAACCCCTTCTTTGCTAAGGTCCTTTTATTTTAGCAAAGAAGGGGTTGTAAAATAAAAAGTTAGGGGTGAACAAATTTCTCGGTGGTTCCGACGAGAACTATAAGTGTGTAGAGTAGCCCGTTAAAATTTGAAAGCAATCGGTTCGGTAGAAAAAAAGTTAGGACCCGGGCTGCCAACTTCGAGGTACCAACTTCGATCAATAATAATAATAATAATAAACTATTACATTTTTTCGAACAAATTTTTTTTTGTATCTTTAATATGTAAATAAAAACATCCTAAATATCCAAAACGATTCACTTTTATTTTCCTACAAAAAAACGCCCTCTAAAAAAGACATGAAAATCGGCTCAAGTTACCAGACTACTACCTTAAACCACCGAAAAACCTGGGCTCTTGACAAAACACTGTCTCCGTAGGCCTGCTAAAGTTTCGCAAGAGTTTCCGTTGCACTGTGCCCAAGTCTGAAGCAAAACGTGATAGCACATCGTTGGTCGAAATTGATGTCACTCATTTTTAGAACACAATGGAAAAAACTGTTTGAAAAAAAAAAATCGCTACGGAAAACTAAATGACTCGAGCGAGTTCAAACCCGTACTGAAGGCGTATCACATGTTCCCCTACCCCCCCTCCAAGCCCAGTGCCTCAAGTGTTGCCAGATCGAACGCTACGTTGCCAGTCTCATTACTTAATTTACACACCTCGTATATGGTGAAGACAATAATTTAATATCTGTTGGGGAACATATTTTTAACAAAAGCCATTTTTCTCTATTTTTCTTAATACTTTGTGGAAGAATGTTAAATTTAATGTAAAATACTAATAAATCTGTATAAAAAATGTTGAACATTCTGCGTCCATATGCGAAAAAAAAAAAAATCGAAAAGCAAGCTTGCTCTATAAGGAAAAAAAATGTGAAATATTTAAGGTAGTAGTCTGGTAACTTAAGCCGATTTTCATGTCTTTTTTGGAGGGCGTTTTTTTGTAGGAAAATAAAAATGAATCGTTTTGGATATTTAGGATGTTGTTATTTACATATTACAGATACAAAAAAAAAAAATTTTTTAAATTTAATAGATTATTATTATTATTATTATTAATATTGATCGAAGTTGGCACCTCGAAAAAAAAAGCGCGTGGGTGGCCCCGGTGATTTTGGCTCTTGATGTTATCTGAAATAAAAAATTCTTGCTAATTCTTAATCTATAGACATGTCATTCTGGTCGGAACTACTGAAGTTAAATTTCATGGATAAATAACAAAAGGACGGACCAGAATGACATGTCTATAGATTAAGAATTATCAAGAATTTTTTATTTCAGATAACATCAAGAGCCAAAATCACCGGGGCCACCCACGCGCTTTTTTTTCGAGGTGCCAACTTCGATCAATAATAATAATAATAATAATAAACTATTAAATTTTTTCAAATAAAATTTTTTTTGTACCTTTAATATGTAAATAAAAACATCCTAAATATCCAAAACGATTCATTTTTATTTTCCTACAAAAAAACGACCTCCAAAAAAGACATGAAAATCGGCTTAAGTTACCAGACTACTACCACAATAATCCTACTACTATAGTAAAGCTGAAGAGTTTGTTTGTATGTTTGTATGTTTGTTCGAACGCGCTAATCTCAGGAAATACTAATCCAATTTGGAAAATTCTTTTTGCATTAGATAGCCCGTTTATTCATAAAGGCTTTGCCCCCATACAACTTTATGTCATGACCATAAGGAACGGCGGCAGCGCGTTGAATCGGGAAACGGAAATTTAACGCCGGGTGAAACCGCGGGGCACAGATCGTAAATAATAAAAATAAAAATCGAAAGCTTCTCAAAGTTCACCTGTTTGACCCGCTCACTCCATTTTTTTTTTCACACAGCCGACGCGTTGTCGGTGCGTTTGAGGATCCCGAAAACGAGAAGATTAACGATGGAATGACGTTTGACAAAATTCGCGAGGTGTGAGGTCCCCGGGAATTTTGTTAAATATGTTGTCAACCGGAGGTATTTATTTCGCCCGCGGGTCGACCGAAATCCCGACCAAGATAAAACTCACGGGTCAGAAAGTTGTAGACGGAGAGAGAAAGAAAAAAATGCGTCAACTTTTGGTCGGCGTCCGATCGATTAACGAGATGTAAAAAATTGTTATTACTCCACGGTTGAGCGGCAAGTTAAAAGGCTCTGACGGAGCTGCCGATATTGATGTAGTCATATATTCGTATAGAGATAAGAATAAGAAGTGCCGCAACGATGAGAGGGGGACGCTCGAGGTATCGGAAGTGTTGGGAATGCCGCTTTATATAATCCGTATAGAGTTTCGTGTGTGTATAATGTATCGTGACGATGACCGTCAAACGCGCGAACGAACGAGTCCCAGAAAGGGTAAGGGGGGAGGGGGGAGGAGGAGGAGGAGGAGGAGGATTAAGGTGCGACCGCGAGCCGCAAGAGACAAAAAGTCGCGCGGTAGGCGCGAGTCAATCTCGCCCGCGGCGACTTTGACCTCGTAATATGGAAACCACGAGCGCGTGTCCGGACAGACACTCGAGAAGACATTTTTTTTTTCCTTTCCTGTTATTATCGATCTTGAAACTTTATTCCCGTGACTCGTGATCCGATCAGCTGTGTGAACTACGGAATAGACTAATGATAATGACGGTAATTAAAAATTCGATTAATCGTTATTCGTTCATTATGTGAGATTGATATATTCATAGATTTTAGGAGTCGTAAGAAAAATCTGTCATTTTGCTACCATTTCAATGTTTGCTCAGAGTGTCATTTTAATTGTAAATAAATTGTGCTCTGGAGACTTTGAATCGAGATATATTTAGGAGACACGCAGAGATAACCCAGTTATTGTTGAAAAATCCTTTGTCTTTTTTTATTATCAATTATTTTATAAAAACGACTAACGGTATTTGTGACTGCATATTTTTACTCTTTACTCTTGAAATTAAAAGAACAAAAACATTAATTCAACGAAAGTTACTTTTTCCCTTACTCGTTATACTTATTGTTTGTCATTTTTAATAATATTTAATAATTCACACAATGAAGTGTAGAGTTAACGTATGTAGTTAGAAATATTGTAGTTGATTATTATGAAATAACGAGCTGTGCCCAGCGGTTTCAACCGCGTTAAATTTCTGTCCCCCGATTCAATGCGCTGCCGCTGCTCCTTAGGGTCATATCATAAAGTTACATGGCGTGGAGCCTTCCTGAGTAAATGGGCTATTTAATGGAAGAAGAATTTTTCAAATAGGATAAGTATTTCCTGAGATTAGAGCGTTCAAACAAACAAACTCTCCAACTTTATGATATTATAGTATAGATATATTAGTATAGTAGTAAGATAGTTAGATTAGGGTCGTAGCATAAAGCTACATGGCGTGGAGCCTTCCTGAATAAATGGGCTATCTAATGCAAAAAGAATTTTTCAAATTGGATAAATATTTCCTGAGATTACCGAGTTCAAACAAACAAACTATCCAACTTTATTATAATATAGTATAGATATATCAGTACAGTAGTAAGATAGTTAGATTAGGGTTATAGCATGAAGTTATATGACCTAGAGCCTTCCTGGAAAAACGGACTATGTAATGCAAAAAGAATTTTTCAAATCCGATGAGAATTTCCTGAGATCAGTGCGTTCAAACAAACAAACTCTCCAACTTTGTGATAATATAGTATAGATATATTAGTATAGTAGTAAGATAGTTCGATTAGGGCCATAGCATGAAGTTATACAGCCTAGAGCCTTCCCGAATAAACGGGCTATCTAATGCAAAAAGAATTTTTCAAATTGGATAAGTATTTCCTGCGATTAGCGCGTTCAAACAAACAAACTCTCCAACTTTATGATAATATAGTATAGATATATTAGTATAATAGTAAGATAGTTAGATTAGGGCCATAGCATGAAGTTATATGGCCTAAAGCCTTTCTGAATAAACGGGCTATCTATTGCAAAAAGAATTTTTCAAATCGGATAAGTATTTCCTGAGATTAGCGCGTTCAAACAAACAAACTCTCCAACTTTATTATAATAAGTATAGATATATTAGTATAGTAGTAAGATAGTTAGATTAAGGTGATAGCATGAAGTTAGATGGCCTCGAGCCTTCCTGAATAAACGGGCTATCTAATGCAAAAAGAATTTTTCAAATCGGATAAGTATTTCCTGATATTAGCGCGGTCAAACAAACAAAGTCTCCAACTTTATTATAATATAGGATATATATATTAGTATAGTAGTAAGATAGTTAGATTAGGGTCGTAGCATAAAGCTACATGGCGTGGAGCCTTCCTGAATAAACGGGCTATCTAATGCAGAAAGAATTTTCCAAATCGGATAAGTATTTCCTGAGATTAGCGCGTTCGAATAAACAGATGAACAAACCAAGCCAAATAAACTCTCCAGCTTTATTATAGTAGTAAGATTAACAATAAAAACGTTCGACAAGAAATAAACGGAGAATGCGGTCATTTTTAAATAACGCGACGTTCTCCGTTAGATACACGGAAAAAAAGTCGTCATTTGTTTAATGGCAAATCGTCAATTTTTCCATATTGTCTTAACTGGATAGGACGACAAAAATATATATCCGTCCTATTGACTAAGATGTAACCACGGCTGTAACGGGAAGTGCAAGAATTAGTTGTCGAAGATAAGAAGACGGTGTTCGGTGAGGAAGGTGCGCGCGTTTGTCGAAAATATAACCACGAAAAGTCATATTTAAACGTTGAAGAATAATAATACAAGAAAAATGGTTACGTCATATTGTTCATAAATTCGTCGTTTCCACAGAGTGCTCATTAAAATCTTTCATCACTGCGAAACAATGAATAATAATCCTTGTTAACAAATAATAGATTTCGAAAATGAATGGCGTCATTATAGTTCTCGTTTTTTTTTTTTTTTCGTCATTTGATGCAGCATTGAGTCTCAGTTGCCAAGAAACGACGATGCGTAAAGAATCAAAAGAACGAATAAAAAAAAAAGCAAAAGAAACAAGATTTCGTTAAGCGTATACGAGAGTCGAGAATCGGCTATTTTTAATACGAGACGAAAGGCGTCTGAGAATTAGCAAGCTCGAATACGTGCTTCGTCCCGTGGTACTGATCATCACTCATATATAAACACATGTACGTAAAAAAAAAAGGAAAAAAAGTCCGAAAGAATAAAGAATTACGAGAGTGCTCTTCGAGTTGTGTGGCGCCTCTAGCGTGTTTACCGGAAGTGAAGAAATTCTCGTAATTCTCCGGAATCATCGCGAGATATGAGGAAAAGATCGGCCGGAGAAGGGAGACAAGATTTTAAATTAAAAATTTAAATTTTAGATTCGATCGTGACGCGATATTTCGATTATATATCTATTTTTATATATCTATATAATTTGTATACAACAGTTCCTACCTCGTTATCGATTGAATGATCGAAGATAGACGAGATGAGTGCGACAAGATGCTGCAGTGATTGGGGGAACACTTAATCTGCATGATTGAAGGGAACGACAGTCGTCGTTCCACGAGAATAGACTCTCGTTGTTGACCTAATTCTCTCGCTCGTACCCTCCTCTCACTCTCGTCTTATCAAATTACACGCGGAATTCTCGACGATGACAGAGGCGCGATCGAATTTGTTTGTTAGATCCGAGGGATCAAATTTATTTGTGACATCCGAGAGACCGGATTTTTTGTCGAGTTTTTTGTTTTTTTTTTTGGTTCGTTGCACAATTTTTTTCTTCACGATTTAAAGAAGTTCCGTGTAATTACTCGTGAATAATGTATGTGGGCAATTGTCGTTGAGACTAGAATTTTTCTTTGTTTTCGTCCGACGATTTTATCTGCCATATTTTTTGTGGCCTAATTGTGGTAGTCAAAGTTTCGAAATGTATTGGAGCAAAATGGGCAGTAGATAAAAAAAAACGTTACTAGAATTTCATAACAAGCAGTTCATTTCCCTCTCGTTTCCTGTTCGCTTTTTTCGGCTTTTTTTTATCTCCGCTTCCTCTCTCTCTTTCTTTCTCTCTGCTCCAATTCGAGACAGTTCTGTTTATTTAAAAGTTTCCTCCGTGGCTCACGCTGTACGGCTCGGACGGGCACCAACCACTCGCGTTTGCTTACAGTTTCATCTCAACGGGGAAATTTTTCCTCGAGGCTCTTCGAGTGAAAAAACGAAAAAAACGGAGAAAAACACTACAAATCTCGTCGAGAAGAGTAAGAAGTAGCGAAACGACGTGAGGTCGTTACGAATTCGTCGGAGGGAAGGCGTTTTCTTGGCTCGCGAAGATCTTCTCTTTTCTTTCACTGCGATCTTTCTCTCATCGCCGAACGAAAAGTCAACGGGTCGACCGAGAGATTCGCATCTCAGCGACATCAAGAGCGAGAATCGCGCGAGAAAGTGCAACTGGCAGAGGCGTTGCCGGGGTCGAAGTTCGCGAGAAACGCGAATCTTCGTTTATTTGCTCGTTCGCGCGAGTATATAAAAAAAAAAACAAGTATTTCGCGCACTCAAATTCGCGACAGTGTCATTGAATGTTTTGCACATATGGCGAAGTTAAGAAAGAAATAATGACGAGATGACAGTAAAATAAACAAAAAATTGAGGTCAATGTTGCCATTTCATATACATTGCCCATCGAGTACCAAGTTTTTAAAGTTGTTCATAAGCAAATTGATGTTAATGAGGATCGATGTAAAACGTCTGCTTAAGATAAATAAATAAAATATTTACTGCTTACAAGGATAACCTCAATTTTGGCAATTTGGCACAAGGCATTTATTTTTTATTCGATTTTAACGATAGGCAGTACGTTCTGTTCGTTAAATGAAACTCTCTGTGAATGCGTCCGGTAACATTTCTCATTTTAGCTTTGCAATAAAGAGATTTTGTTAATTTTCATCTTTCAGACGTTTGTTGCTACGAAAGTGTACAAACTGATGATGTTGAATTTTGCATCGTTGGAATGCAACGAAAATTGATTTTTTATGCCATTAATCCGCTTTAAGGTTGGTTTATCGATCACAAAAATGGTTAAAACGTTTTATTGGAGTCTCTTTTAAGGTGCTGGGCCTAAATGGACAAGAGAAACCAGAGCAATACTGAAAATAAATATTTTAAAACCTATTTTCGTTGCGTTCCAACGATGCAAACTTCAACATCATACAAACTGTAATTTGTGAATCAATTTTTTATAAATCGATTGGTACAGAATTCTTCGATATAAATGTAGAATCTTTTTCATCCCAGGCTCACCTGAACTTACGTGAATTTGACGTTGATCCAAACGATTATATGAGGCCCAAGTAGAAATATAAATAAAAATCAGTGCGAACAAAAAATTTCCTAAGCTCAGCACGTTTCTGTGCGCAGAGTGACTCTTCTTTTTTTATCGACCCTATATATATCCCCGCAACGTCATCAATTAATTGTCGTCGAAATTCAACGAGTTATAAAATATATCACATACATTCCAGTCATTCTATTTATAGAGATCGTTTTGAATGGGAGAAGAAATAAAAAGAATTTACGTTTTTTTTTTGTTTTACGTCCATTCTAACTTGTTACAATGCGACAAATGATTTTATTTAAAATCAAGTAAAATAATTAAAAAGAAATAAAATTGATTTTAGTGAAATCTTTCAATTGAACACATTTTATTTTCGCTTGAATCAATTTCAGTGGATATCGTTTTGATTAATTTGATTTTAAATAATTATTTTTCTCAATTCGTGTGCCTTTTGCGCGAGGTGGCTCGCGGCTGATGAGATGATCGACCGAGTGGTTTACTCTCTGACAACGAGAGAACAGGTAGACAACGAGCAAGTGGACGAGAAATGTATACGACGACCCCACACGAGGTTATAATATGACAGGTAGCTGTGAAAAAGGGTTGCTCCTTAAAGAGAGGTCGAAAGCTAAGACGGCCGCGAAGTATCTTCCCGAGACAATATCGCCTTCCTCCCTCGTCTTTTTCTCGTACATATACGAGGTCTGTTCAAAAAGTATCGCGAATTTTTAATTTCTGTGGGCTACGTATATTCGATTTTCGATTATTTTTTTGGCGTTAGGTTGGTACTCATGTCCCTCACTTATGCTGAAAAATCGGTCATTTTGAATGTTTAGTTAATTGTTGACAGCTGTTTTGGTTTAGACGTGTTTTGGCTTGTCTTCGATTTTTGCCTATTCCCAAAAATGGGTCAAAGAATCCGTATCAAATTTTGTCTGAAAAACAAAATTAAGTGCGCGGACGCATTCCGAATGTTGACTGTGGCATATGGCGAAGGTACCTTGGACCAAAGCAACGTTTATCGGTGGTACAAAATTTTCTTAGAGGGCCGAGAAGATGCGAACAACGAAATGCGTTCCGGACGCCCGAGGACATCAACAACGGACGAATACATTGATGAAATGAAGAAAATAATATTGGCCAATCGTCGAATCACGGTTAGAGAAGTTGCCGAGGAACTAAACATATCGATTGGCTCGTGCTATTCGATTTTTACCAATGATTTGGGCACGAGACGGGTCGCCGCGAAATTCGTGCCAAAATTGCTGAATTTCGAACAAAAACAGTGTCGCGTTAACATTGCTAAGGAGCAGTTGGACTCGGTCCGCAACGACCCAAATTTGCTCCACAGGATCATAACTGGTGATGAATCATGGGTTTATGGTTATGACGTGGAAACCAAAGCTCAATCATCGCAAATGGAAGCTGCTTTTTTTGGAATAGGCAAAAATCGAAGACAAGCCAAAACACGTCTAACCAAAACAGCTGTCAACAATAACGCCACAAAAAACTCGAAAATCAAATATACGTAGCCCGTGGAAATTCAAAATTCGCGATACTTTTTGAACAGACCTCGTATACGAGGGGGGACCCAGAAAAAACGGGAATTGCGCTGCGGCGGGGAGGGAGAGTGGGGGAACCCATTGCTCGACCAGGTGTCCGTTGGGGACACGTCTCCTGAGTTAGTGTGCGAAGTTCTGTCGCCGTGAGTGCATCGGTTCGCCCGTGGGCATTTTTGTTGTGAAACAACTTTTTCCATTTCGGCGAAAGCGTGATGGCCGATTGTCGAGAGCAACGCGCGGCTGTGAAATTTTGTTTCCTGTTGGGGAAATCGGCCGCGGAAACTACTGTAATGCTTAAGACTGCTTATGGAGATACTGCCCTAAGTAAAACCAGAGTCCACGAGTGGTTTTCACGTTTTAAAAATGGAGAAATGTCAATTGAAGACCAACCCCGTTCAGGACGCACCTCAACGTCAAGAAGTGACGAAAACGTCGACAAAATCAATGCTCTCATTCGTGAAGACCGTCGCCGAACCATTAATCAACTCTGTGAGATGTCTGGGATATCATGGAGTTCAATTCAGAGGATTTAATCCAAAGATTTGCACATGAGCAGACTTGCAGCCAAATTTGTCCCTCGCCTTCTCACAGACGAGCAAAGGGAGCGTCGACTTCAGGCATGTTCTGAATTTCAAAATCAGCTCGAAGAGGACCCTGAACTTTTTTCCAAGGTGATTACTGGTGATGAATCGTGGTGCTATGGATACGACCCCGAAACAAAGCAGCAATCAAGCGTTTTGCCACTGTGGAGGAGGTAAAACAAAAATCGCTGGAAGGCCCAAAGAACATTCCGATAAGTGAATTTAAAAAATGTTTTGAACATTGGAAGGATCGTTTGCAGAGGTGCGTTGTGGTCAAAGGAGAATACTTTGAAGGTGATCAAAATTTAGTGTAAAAATATTAAAAAATAAAGATATTATGACGAAATTCCCGTTTTTTTTGGGTCTCCCTCGTATATGTATATTCGCTTATTGTGGAATGCATGGTATAATGTACCAACGGGTTTAAGGCCGTCGTCTGGTCTAGAGCGAGATTTTTGACGTCATTTCTAATGTGCAATAACGTTTAAACCGTTGAAGTTGTCTTGATGAAAATTTACGCGTGCATTTATTGATCCTTAGAGAATACTTGTACATTAAAAATAAAAATTATTTTTAATATTTTCATGTAGTTTTTTGCCTTGTTGCAACATGGTGCGCCGAAATCGGCGCCCACTCTGGACGATGTTGTATGCATCTGAAAAAAAAAAAAGTATATATTCTCATTCTGTATGAGTATTCTGAGCACTGATAGCAGAATTGGTACTTAAACAAATTTTTATTGAGTCGAACAATAATTTTGCCGACATTTTATAACTCGTCGAATAATGAAATATCATTAATGAAAGTTCAACAGACCGCCATTTTGTCAAAAATTTTTTTCAAGTACCAATTCTGCTACCAGTGTTCAGAATACTCATACAGATTGAGAATATATATATTTTTTTATTTTCAGATGCATACAACATCGTCCAGAGTGGGCGCCGATTGAGGCGCATCATGTTGCAACAAGACAAAAAACTACATGAAAATATTTGAGATAATTTTTTTTTTAATGTACAAGTATTCTCTAAGGATCAATAAATGCACGTGTGAATTTTCATCAAGACAACTTCAACGGTTTAAACGTTATTGCACATTAGAAATGACGTCAAAAATCTCGCTCTAGACCACACGACGGCCTTAACTGGGACGACGATTAATAGTCACGCGTATCGTTTACAGCGTTGAGTATCTTTCACTGGGTTCTTTCACATGGCAAAATAAATATATACATATGTACAATGTATATATATATAAATAGTAATATACAGATTCTGTGTGCGAACAGCTGACCCCGGGCAAAGCGCTGAACGACCTGCGAAAGGCGCGAATTTTTAAATTCATTTGAACATTATTTTTTCTTCTTCAAAGCTCGGTACTTTCTCACGTTCGCACGTTACTTCCGGGTCTAACATTTCCATGTGAAAATTTCATTTTTTCCCCCTTCGTTTCTCATTTTTTTTATTTCACGCTTTTATTTTCACGACGATTTTTAACACTTTCATTGGCCACCAAACCGAGGTGTGTAATATACATATATATATATATCACTGACCGTGTGAGTAAATTGAATTAATCGAGCGCGCGCGACTCCGATTACCGCGCGCGGCTCGTCCAAGCACCTGTTAACGCGCCGCCCGTACTACACGATTTACTATATAGGAAATACTACTGTGGTATGTGTGTATGGAGCTTGGAGTTATGACCGAGAACGTGAACGGTCGTTGAAAATAGGAAAATTATTTCCGACAACACATAGCGAAAATTAAAGAATAAAATAGTTGAAGATGGATAATTGAAAATTCCCTTCTTTCTACTCGCGAAATAAATTCTTACATTCTTCTGGCGCAAAATAAAAAAATCGTTAAACAAGAGAAAAAAAACATAAATAAGTAATAAAAAACCATAATGAAAAAAAAGGCTAAAAACTTAAGATAAAAAAATATTACGATCTCTTTGCTCCACGATTTTCACAATGATCATTTCTTTGACTCAATTTTTTTTTCTTTTTAATCACGATCAATCTATATTTTGTTTAGCTTAAACATTAATTTTTTCTAATGATTCGGTTGGAAAAAAACAACAAAACAATAACTTTTCACTCGAACACAACGAATTACCTCTTGCAACAATTTTTTTTCTTCATCATTACCGGATAACGTCAATCGATCTCGCGGGATCGCCCGTCGATAATTCCCACTGAGATGGTCGCGTGTGCTATACAGCATCCGCGCAACCGGACCACTCACGAGACACTAACGTGCGCGATGAGAATGGTAGAGAACGAGACCTGGAACTCCACAGCGAGAGGTATATAGGTAGGCAAACGGAGAGGTAAACCGTGGACTCGGCAATTGGCCGAACGTGGAAGAAGGAGAACACCGCACGGTTGGAGTTCCTCGTATATACACAATTCGAGAGATGAACATCTATACACTTGCCGTACGGACACAAGTGTATTTTTCCTCTGTGCTAGTGTTGGAGGAAGTGAGAAAGTAGATACAGGAAAGAACTAAACGAATAAAAAAGATAGAAGAGGGGGGGAGGTTATAGTGGGAGTACAGAGTCCGAGATGTGGAAAGTATTTTTTTTTTTCATACATTGAAGCGTAATACTGTATGAACTTAAAATGAATCTCGCTAAATAAAAATTTGCACATTGCTCCTTCATAATATTCAATCGTCCAAAATAATCTCCCTGTGTGCAAAAGACGATTTTTTCGAGTTTGTTGTAGGGAAAGTTTTGCGAATGAGGGAAAATTGTGATAAACTAACGTGGACAAATTCTAATCGGCAAGGCTTTATTATTTTTCTCTCTTAGTGTGTTGAGGGATGTGGCCACGGTAGGTTTTTCAAAAAATCGGTTTTTTTCTGCTTAAACGGCTTTATAAGCATAAAAATAAGTTACTAGTCGATTTACAGCGAGAACATTTTTTTTTTCACTGACTTTGAGCGTATAACGTAAGTCTACCTCCTCGGGCATGGCCATAGAGTACCCGAACGCACCGCGTGATAAACTTCGACAATTTTTGCCCGATTGAATTCAAATTTTTAAATTACGTTTCTAATTGCATTTTGCAAAGAAGTACTTACGGAATTTCTGATCAATTAAAAACTTTCGCTTTTATGAGCAGTTTTATACGAAATTTTTCACTGGAAATTCACCTTTTAAGTTCAAATGCCTACAATATTTGAAGAAAACAATATTTTTCAAATTATACCAAAAGCAAATAGCTGTAGTCGGCCATTTTGTATAACAAAAAAAAAACAAAAAAAACATTTTTTATTAGCTTGCTATTTATACTAAATAGATGTGTAATTGGTTTCATAAATAAATCACTTTTTCATACAAAAACAATACCGTGGTCATACCCCTTAATTTATTAATATCGAGCGTCTTCAACCCATCAAAATATACTTTATTATAGTAATTTTTGTTTAAATGGGTAATTTCATAAAATTTGAACCGATTTATCCAATTATAAATTTCGGACAATTTGAACTCAGCAACCAAAAAATTCGCCTTCTAAAAAAGCCTTCTCGCTATCTCTGTGAGCAAAATAATAATTAATTTCTTGCCACAAATGACACTTTAGAAAAGGTCGAATTATGACATTTTTCGGAATGCATAAATATGAGAAATTGCATATAAGATGAAAAAAAAAAATTCAACAATTAGTATGATAATAATAATAATAATATACTAAAAACAATGCGATATTTTCAAGTGGGAATATTTTTCAATTAAGGGAACTATGAGAGATTGCTAAAACTTTCACGGACCGTCTGTAAACAAAGTACAATGCTACTTTATACTCCATCATAGGTATAGATCAACACACGTGATTTCTCCCGCTGTGTGGCGCCGAATTAGTGATCTCCCCGACCACTCTCGGGTGGGCTCGATTACTCTCTCGGAAAAAGTTAGCCCGCACGGACCCTTTTCTCCGAGACTTTAATTTAATGATAATGAAAAATGTTTTTTTTTTTCTGTAATATTTTATAAATTTCGTTCAACGCGAGTTCGTTACTGTAGAAAAAATAAGGAGACTTACCGTTCTAATGCAATGATCAAAAAACGTTCGTTTCCGGCATTTTACTTCTCGAAGAAGATTTTCTGTGACGCTAAAACCTTGAAAATTTTGAAGACGAGCGAGAGCGAATGTAAGAATCGAAGAGACTAGCGAAAAAGTGCCGGTACGAATGGGAATTACCAATTGGATGGAAATGCACGAGTTCGAAAAAGAAAAATGATCAACGAATTTATATCTTTCTTTTTAATGAAAGTATATAGTTTCATTGCGGGTTTTGCTTTCTCCAAATGTTTTCGTCGCGACAGCAAGAGAGTGCGAAGGAAGGAAGAACGAATTTAGAAATTCCTTGGAGTTGGTTTCGCGCACGTTGTGGGTCCCTCGGCCCTTTTGTTACAATATTTCCCACTTTTCCGGACTACAGAAGAGAATTGCGTTCTCCTTTCTTCCTGCCCTTCGGTGGCACGAGAATTGCATCGCTCGCGCCAGCCTTTTCTATCTACACTCCACGGGGAGCATTCGGCTATTATCCATAGCGTTCCCTTTTTTGTCCCCACCGAAATTTCATTGTGTACACACGAAACAGAGCTCGACGAAATTTAAGCTCAGAGGTGAAAAACATTAATAATAATAATAAATTTAAGGTAATACTTTGAGCGTTAGAAAAATTATTTAAAAAAAATATAAATACTCTTTTAAATGTCATATTATATCCATTTAAAAAAATCGACGTAACATTTAAAATATTGTACGATCGAATGAAATCTATTGGCAAGAATTTCGATGCCAAACGATTTTTATTGAAAATTTTCTTACTCTGTCATTTGCCCAAATAATAAATAATGAAAATAACGATAATCAAGTAATAAATTGATAAATAAAGTTGTGTATAAAATTAAAGTGGTAGACTCATCGTAATCACGGTGGAATACTGCTACTGTACTCTTCGTGTGGTCACGACACGGGTGAGAAACTGATGCGAACAAATATAGCCACGGATCACGATCAATATATAAATATGCAAGTATATGGGGAATTCACCGTGAAATCATAAACTTTTCGTTAACGTAGAAAATCACGTCCCTCGTATTCTGGCAGTTCTTAAGATTGTATTCGTTCTCCACAACCGATTTTTTTTTACACGGTCAAAAATAGACGCAACGAAGTGAAAGAATGTACAATTTCCTACAAAAAGCATGTTACCGATCTAACTTAATTTTTTATTCAACCACTCTTATGTGTATTATTTTACCGGAAGCTGAAACAAGTGTTAAACAACAAGTTGCAAATTTGACTGGGAATTTCCCATATACATGATCGAAACTACCGAAGAACACGTAGACTCGATATACTGTGAGCGATAACTGAACTTAACTCCGATGAGAAAGCGTGAGAGAGAGAGAGAGAGAGAGAGAGAGAGAGAGAGAGAGAGAGAGAGAGAGAGAGAGAGAGAGAGAGAGAGAGAGAGAGAGAGGTTTAACCACAGTAATTAACTAGTGGATTAAGCCCGATAATAAATATAGAGTTCGATCGATCAATCGTCGTCTACTGCCGAGCAGGGAAGATTATAAAGACTTTGAATGCCGTAACGAAGAAGGTTACCAGAGAGAAAGGAAGATGTTAAAAAAAAAATGAAAATATGAGAAAAGGAGTAACGAGAAAATGACGAGTTTGGCATGGTCCGTCGATATATGGTAGCGGAGGTCACGAGAAAGATCGTGGAAAAGAACGCCCCGAGGAAAATTCTTATTTATTCACTTTTCATTTTTGTTCTTTTCAATATTTTTTACTGCGCCATGCTTCTAAGGGCACAAATTGCCATGTGCTCTTCATAACGGATCTAAGTTACAACGGTATATACAAACCGTGCATATATACACATTGCATTGGCTGCAAACTGATTGAACGATCCTAATAGTTTCATGGATCGATGTAACGATTAATCGTTCGGTCGAATTAAGACGTACGTGAATCCTCGAATTATATGATAACTCGTTCAATGCCCAGTGTGAAGATAGGATCGATCTACTATCAGTGTGAATTATTGTGTGCGGAATAATTCGATCATTCGATTTAAAAAATATTAATCGTAACAATCATATAAAGAACAAAGTGATAGGTAAATAAAGAGAACAAGAGTGTGTTGGAATAAAAGAGATTAAGAGCTATACGAGGTGTGTAAATTAAGTAATGAGACTGGCAACGTAGCGTTCGATCTGGCAACACTTGTGGCGCTGGGCTTGGAGGGGGGACAGGGGAACATGTGATACGCCTTCAGTACGGGTTTGAACTCGCTCGAGTCATTTGGTTGTCCGAAGCGATTTTTTTTGTCAAACAGTTTTTTCTATTGTGTTCTAAAAATGAGTGACATCAATTTCGAGCAACGGTGTCCTATCAAGCTTTGCTTCAGACTTGGGCACGGTGCAACGGAAACTCTTGCTAAACTTCAGCAGGCCTACGGTGACAGTGTTTTGTCAAGAGCCCAGGTTTTTCGGTGGTTTAAGGTATTTTCAGAAGGAAGAGAGTCGATTGAAGATGACCCACGAAGCGGAAGGCCTTCATCTTCAAGAACCGATGAAAATGTCGACAGAATCCGGGATCTTGTGCGTTCAGATCGTCGGATGACAGTCAGAATGATCGGGGAAGAGTTGAATTTGACTCACACCACCGTTCATCAAATTTTGACCAATGAATTGGGGATGAGAAAAATCTGCGCAAAAATGGTTCCGAAAAACCTTTTGCAAGAGCGAAAGGACAACAGGAGAGAAAGGTGCCTTGACTTTTTGGATTCGATTGAAAATGACCTCCATTTTCTGGAACGTGTCATTACTGGTGACGAGTCTTGGGTGTTTGAGTACGACCCAAAAACCGAGCGCCAAGGCATGGTGTGGCATGCTTCAACCTCTCCAAGGCCCAAAAAAGCAAGAGTGAGCAAGTCGAAGATCGCATGCATGCTGATTTGTTTTTTCGATACCCACGGAATCGTCCACAAAGAGTTTGTACCTCAAGGCCAAACAGTCAATCAACACTTTTACCGGGAGGTTCTTGAAAAACTTCGAAAAAGGGTCATTCGTGTGAGACCAAACATCAAGAACAACTGGATGTTCCATCACGATAATGCTCCTTGTCACACAGCAATTTCAATAAACGAGTTTTTGGCCAGTAAAAACATTCCTGTGGCTCCTTAGCCTCCTCATTCGCCTGACTTGAGTCCTTGTGACATTTTTCTCTTCCCGAGATTGAAAAATCACCTCAAGGGAACTCATTTTGGGACACTCGAAAACATTCAAACGGCTGTAACCGACCAGCTGAAGGCTATTCCAGTATCGGAGTTCCAGCACTGCTATCAGAATTGGAAGAACCGTCTCCAGCGCTGTGTGGCTCCAGAGGGAAGTTATTTTGAGGGTGACAATATAAAATTGTAATTCTATTTGGAAAAAAAAAATGAAAAAAATCAGTCTCATTACTTAATTTACACACCTCGTATGTATGAAATAAGAAGGGAGGAAGTACAAGTTGAATTTAAGGTAATTGTAAGTGTAGATTAAGGCAAGTTAGTTAATTAAAGTTAGTTAGTGAAATGTGAAATGTAACAAATAGATGTAACGAGGAAAGAACGAATGTAAGAAGTTGTAAAAGGCGTTGGCCGCCATACGAGGTCTGTTCAAAAAGTATCGCGAATTTTGAATTTCCGCGGGCTACGTATATTCGATTTTCGATTTTTTTGTGGCGTTCGATTGGTACTCATGTCCCTCACTTATGCTGAAAAAATCGGCCTTTTTGAATGTTTAGTTAATTGTTAGCAGCTGTTTTGGTTAGACGTGTTTTGGCTTGTCTTCGATTTTTGCCTATTCCAAAAAAGCAGCTTCCATCGCGATGATTGAGCTTTGGTTTCCACGTCATAACCATAAATCCATGATTCGTCACCAGTTATGACCCTCTGGAGCAAATTTGGGTCGTCGCGGATCGAGTCCTCTCTAGCAATGTTAACG
Organism: Oxytorus armatus; assembly: GCA_958009045.1. NCBI lineage: Eukaryota > Metazoa > Arthropoda > Insecta > Hymenoptera > Ichneumonidae > Oxytorus > Oxytorus armatus. Next base: position 17,026,630 of record OY253750.1, on the reverse strand, counting down.
CGACACTGTTTTTGTTCGAAATTGACCAATTTTGGCATGAATTTCGCGGCGAACCGTCTCATGCCCAAATCATTGGTAAAAATCGAATAGCACGAGCCAATCGATATATTTAGTTCCTCAGCAACTTCTCTAACGGTGATTCGACGATTGGCCAATATTATTTTCTTCACTTCATCAATGTTTTCGTCTGTTGTTGATGTGCTCGACCGTCCGGAACGCATTTCGTTGTTCGCATCTTCTCGGCCCTCTGAGAACATTTTGTACCACCGATAAACGTTGCTTTGGTCCAAGGTAGCTTCACCATATGCCACAGTCAACAGTCGGAATGCGTCCGCGCAATTAATTATGTTTTTCACACAAAATTTGATACAGATTCTTTGATCCATTTTTTGGAATAGGCAAAAATCGCAGACAAGCCAAAACACGTCTAAACCAAAACGGCTGTCAACAATTAACTAAACATTCAAAATGGCCGATTTTTTCAGCATGAGTGAGGGACATGAGTACCAACCTAACGCCACAAAAAAATCGAAAATCGAATATACGAAGCCCACGGAAATTCAAAATTCGCGATACTTTTTTAACAGACCTCGTACATTAGAATGAATCGATCTGCCTATCATAACAATCATATATGATAAAATTTGGTGGAATTAAGCTAGCAGAAGATGTTGGATAAAAATACTACGTTAATAAATACTAAAACTGTACTTGCTTACAAAAATTCCCGAATCAAGGGGCAACACTGAAATCGTCAAGTCCGGCATTCCTCTAATAAAAGTAAATGAATATTTGGGTACTGTTTTTGGGCTATTTTCTCAGATAAAAAAATAATTAGCTGTCAATTCGGTTCAATGGAAAAGTGTCAGATTTGATCATTTCAGCTGCGTTTTCCTTGTAAATACAAACTCAATATTTTTTATGTAATTTCGAAGAAAAAAGAATTCTACCGTCAAAGAGTTGTCACGTATATCCACTTCCTCGTATTTTCTTTCTACATTCACCTGTAACGAATATTTATATCTGACAGTCCCACCGCCAGACAATTTCTCAATAAAAATTCTGGAAAATATGTGGAAATGTTTAGTTCCTCACGCGAGATATCGAAGAATCGACTGGGGGACTGCAATAAAAGCTGAAGAATCCGTAAACGAGGGATTTAAAACGGTGCCTATTGAGAAGGGAATCTTCGGAGGTGTCCGACGAGTGTGTGTGTGTGTGTGTTGGGTTCAGGGTGGAGGGTCACGCCCTCGCGTCTCCTTTCATCCCTCGTTGTGGCCTCTAGTTTACCCCGGGACAGTAAAATATTCCGCCCATTCGTTCGGATCGCCATAGAGACCAAGAAGACGAAAGGAAGAAAAAGAAGAAGAAGAAGAGACCACCTGTGGTAAGCGAGTCGTCATCGTTGGTCTCGGCAAGAAACGAAAGAACGTTAAGGTCATCGAGGAGCGTAACTCTTCTCGTTAGCTACCGAGACTATTCTCCGGACCTCTAGGACTCCACCAGCTAGTTAACTAAGAGGGCAATGCACGCGCGACCACGATCGGTTCAACACACATACAGCAAAACAACGCACGCGGAAGGTAGCCACCGAGTTCGTTATTATATGCTCGTCAATAAAGAAATGTATGCTTCCAAAGGTGATAAAATGTACTGAACGGTGGAAAACCGAGTTGATTTTAAACGACGCGTGGCTTTTTTATCATCTCATATAATATTTTAAGGGTTTGTACAATAAATATGCTCCGGAATGTAACGCGCGCAACACGCTGCTCCATCGGCTACCAATAACAAACAAACTTTTAGAATGCAACGAGTAAAAAAAAAGTTATAACCTCGCGATTAACGTTTCGAAAGTGATCGGAAATTTCATTCAAGGAATTAACGTGAACGTTAGGGAGATTAAATATTTTATCATTTGAGGATCAATTATATTTTTTTAGAAAAATGTTATTTGGTTTTTTTCTTTGCTGAACGAGCAATTGGAAAATCGCGCGATCGACTATAAACAACAACGATTACGCTTAATGTTGCAATGTAAACTTTGCAAGTAATATCTGATGTAATTATGGCAATAAGGATATCGTCACTTGTCGATCCGGATTCCAAGGCTCCGGTGGCTAATAATCGTTGTTTTTCGCTGATAAAATGTACGATAGATGAAAAAGATCGGATCTGAAACGACGTTCGATTATTATGCACAACCCTACCGCCTCACACTTCGAGCGTTAATATTACAGTCTCTATTTATAAACAATAACGATAACACTTTGTAATAATGCATTAAAAAAAAGGTTCCAGGCTCTTGGGCATAAAGTTGAAAGTTAAACGTCGTCGGAGGTGCCTCGCTACTACCGGAGCTCAAGACTCTGTAGTTTACTGCCCTATTCCCGTGTGCTGTAACAGTGTGTACCTAACGTGCAGTATCCGCGTATCGATTATCGCATTATGCGTTAGATATAACCGCGCCCCAATTGTTTATGCTCCACGAAACACCATATGGTATATCCATACACGAGCATTATGTAATAAAAATATTCAATATTGAAATTTTGTAAGAAAAATGTCAAAAAATAATAAAACAATAATGATACGATTTAAAAGTGTCAATCTCGATGAATTTTTTAAATTGCACAAACTTGTACCCATCATATTTAACATTAGATTTATGTGTCGAATGTTATGAAGATATTACGTGGTAATATATCCATTAGGAAAAAAAAAATAAGAAACAAAAGTACAACGAAAAAACATGGGTCTTGCGCGAGATAAAAATTCTGGACGTGCAAAATAATTTTTTTAGTATTTTTTGTTACCTCACTTTTTAAGAGGTGGAATACAAAGTAACCGAGAAGATCGATACAACGGCGATAACGTGATAAAAAAAATATTCCTACAGTTCCGCCCTCAAACGCGTTTAACTGTGATTAGTTGCATCTCACTACTATAATAAACGAACGCGCTAATTTCAGGAAATACTAATACGATTTGAAAAATTTTTTTTGCATTAGATAGCCCATTTATTCGGGAAGGCTTTGCGCCATAAAACTTTATGCTATGACCTTAAGGGAGGAAATAGGGTTAGACTGTTAAAAAAAACGATTTTTTTTTATTTCATAAACTGTTAGTAAAACTATTGAAAAATATGTTCCCAAAATTTTAAATGAAAATTCCGACTCGTTCTATTGTTATAAGCCATTAAGGGGGGAATTTTTCCATAGTATCAAAAATGAATATAATTTATTCAAACTTTGAGATTATTTTATACATATATTTAAGTATATACTATAAAATATTAGCAACCCCATATTGCTTGTTTTTCTTGGTACTATTTTTTCAAACGCGTTTTTCTGAAAATGACATTTTTTGAACTTGCGTACACGCTAGTTTGAAAAGTTTTCAACCAATCGTTTTGAAAATTGGCAATTATTTTCTTTATAGTATTCCGCTCTATATGAACCTAAAATCGGAATATTATCATTATTTAAAATAATTTTTTTTTGCAAATAAAGTTGTAAAAAATGGCAAAAAATCATGCTTTTTTGTTTTGACCCCTGTAAAAAAATAAATTTTCTGTTTTCTTGATAGCATTTAGGTTCATATAGAAGAGTCACATATAATAAAAGTAAATTTCAACCTCGTTTGATTTCAGATGAAAATTGCGGCTTCCAGGATGTACGCAAAAAGCTGAGTCTGATTGTGATCTGCAATATGGGGTCGCTAATATTTTATAGTATATACTTAAATATATGTATACAAATTTTATAGTATATACTTAAATATATGTATAAAATATTCTCAAAGTTTTAATAAATTATATTAATTTTGTATACTATAAAAAAATTCATGAAAATCATTGAGAAAAGGCTGTCCTAACCCTATTTCCCCCTTTAAAGAGCGACGGCGACGGCACGTTGAATCGGGGGACGGAAATTTGACGCAGGTGAAACCATGGGGCACAGCTAATCTATATATATTCAGCTGTGGAATAAATTATAAATGACACTGTCAGCACGCGTCACGGACGACATATTGACTGATTTATTTATTTCCACAAGCTAAGTCACCGAACTGTTTGTTTATAAATATTCGTTGGAAAGTCGTCAAGGGAAACAGAGGTTGATTCCTAGTGCACTCGAGAAAGAGAAAGAGAAAGAGAGAGAGAGAGAGAGAGAGAGATTGTGTGCGATGCGAACACACACACAGACACACCAGAAGAGAGCAGTGAAATAGAGGAAGTGAGTCATCCAGAGGATAAGAGGACACTGACGAGAAATAGAAATAGCTTTTGGTACGATCGTGACACGGACCTCACATAGGCGCACAGACAAAATGTCCAAGATCTTGTAATATATAGGAACAAATTCAAGAGACGATGCGCGTCGGACGCAAAAAAGGGGGGAGTTGAGGGCCGTTAAACTTCTTCCGCGATTGCCTCAAATCTCTTACACGTGGTCAGTTTCCCTCCGGTGCAGTCATTTACCCCTCGTAAATTAATCGTCAATTAATTTCAAAGCCACAATGTTTCAAACAAAGTTGCAAAGCCCGATAAGCCCTCACCACCGCGATCTATAGACACCGAGAGTTTCCTAGAGTGGATCTCATCCCCTGCTCGATCTAATGTACGCAAGATTCTATAATTAACTTTAATTTGTTTTATTTCCTCGCGATACCTATAGATCGCCGTCACAATTTCGTACGTCCCGTTGAAGTATCAGATCGAGAGACAGAGATATATAGAATTATCGCGTCGAAGTCTCACGGCGAGATATTCGGTTAATGAGCTCAAAAAGTCGAGGATTTATATACATTGCGTGGCACGGTGACGCTTCGGTTGATACCGGAATGAAGGAAATTAAGCGAGAATTGCTCGACCGAGTCGCGGAATTTCTCTTCTGATGCATTTTGGAAAATATATATGTATATCACACGTACTACAATTAAGTACGGATTTATGCGCGATGTTGGCTGCGTGAAGTATGGGAAGTGAAGTCGAGCCAGAATATTCATCTCGCTAAAATTCAAATTGAATAAAAAAATACTCACAAATGAAAACCACCTTTTGGGATGAAAGAGCTAGTAAAAATTAATCTACAACAAAATAATTATGAACTACCATTGAACAAATATTAAAATTGATCGAAATCACAAATATTAAAATCATTGTAATTAATAATTATTAATTACAACGCATTGAGGGGGGAAATAGGGTTAGACGGTTAAAAAAATCGATTTTTTTTTAATTTCATAAATTGTAGTAAAACTATTGAAAAATATGTTCCCAAAATTTTAAATGAAAATTCCGACTCGATATTTTGTTATAAGCCATTAAAGTGAGTAGCTCTCCTTCAGGCCCCGAGCGCGCCCCTATAACCAAGCGTTTTTCTGAAAACGACTTTTTTTTAACTTGCGTACACGCTAGTTTGAAAAGTTTTCAACCAATCGTTTTGAAAATTGGCAGTTACTTTCTTCATAGTATTGCGCTCTATATGAACCTAAAATCGGAATATTATCAATATTTAAAATAATTTTTTTTTTAAATAAAATTGTAAAAAATGGCAAAAAATCATGCTTCTTTGTTTTGACCCCTGTAAAAAATTCAATTTTCTATTTTTTTGATAGCATTTAGGTTCATATAGAAGAGAGACATGTAATAAACGTAAATTCCAACCTCGTTTGATTTCAGATGAAAATTGCGGCTTCCAGAATGTACGCAAAATGCTGAGTCTGATTGTAACCTGCAATATGGGGTCGCTAATATCCCCGGTGTTTTTCAAGAAAATTCTTCAAACATTTTATAGTATATACTTAAATATATGTATAAAATATTCTCAAAGTTTCAATAAATTATATTCATTTTTTATACTATAAAAAAATTCACGAACATCATTGAGAAAACGCTGTCCTAACCCTATTTCCTGCCTTAAGGGATTGTATGCAGTTGGAAATGTCAAAAAATCGATTTTTTTTTTATTGCATTTTCGGAACGTACATATATTTGAGTATATTCTCTGAAAATTTCAAATCAATCCGGCAAATATTCTTGGAGACACATGCATATTTGTAAGGACACTCGGAGCGTTACAAAGTAGGCGGCCTAAACTTTGAGCGCGTTTTTCTCAAAACGGTGTTTTCAAAGTCGGTGAGCACGATTTCTCAAAAACGGCTCAACCGATCGGTCTGCAATTTTAACACAACCTTCTCAGATATATTCTTTAGGTATTGATCGAAGGGATAAGATTCCGATAGTTATTTCTATTTTTTTTTAAACAATTCAACGAAGAAATTTTGGTCGAAAATTGGAATTTTTTTTTTTGGAGCCGCCATTTTGTCAAAAATCAAAATTTCGACTATTCCTTCGATCAATATCTAGATTTATCTATCCACTAATAGAATCTTTTTGGTTTTTTTTATTTTGGATGATCCAAACCGGAGATATCGTGCTCACCGCCAGACACCTTTTTTTAGAGGACCTCCCGGAGATCGGCTATAGCAGCTTTAAAAATCATTATTTTTCCAAATAAAAAATATGAAAATAAAGTTAAAAGTTACCACAATACGTATATAAATTTTTACGTTATTAAATTAAAATGTCTCTCTAGGAAAAATTCTTGAAAAATCGCCATTTTTCGGTCTCCTGACTGCGTATAACTCCATAAAGTCTTTCTAATCAATAATTATTAATTATAATGATTAACGATACGAAAAAAAAGTAATAATTTACATTTTGGAATAATTATTCATAATACTTTCTCGAAAAATAAACTCGTTCAATTTTTGTTCGTTTTATTTTTTTTACGGTGACCAATGCGCTCCGAGTAAAATATAAACGAGACGATAGACAGCGTGGCCTTTGAGTCTCGTCGCTCTTTGGTTCGCGCGAAGGGTCGAAGACGCTTGCGGTTTAATTATAGATTATTCGAGAATGAGAGACGAAACGAGCCCTTCAATTTTTGTTCGTTCACCTTCACGAAAAAAATTGTAACAAACAAAAGAAAGGCAGTGAAATCCAGTCGAAAAAAATCTTCGGTTCCATTCGAACCGGAAATGGAAAAATAGTGGCGAGGAAAGAGAAAGAAATTGGAACAATGGAAAGCCGATTCACGGTGCAGTGAAAACTATTGAACGATATTCGTATTCGAGACCAGAATATTAATACTGAGGCCATATATGAATTGCTCGTGAAAAATATTAATACAACGAAATAACAGAAACGGCGGTCGATGCATTAAAAAAAGCATTACTCCGAGATAACAAATAGAAAATTTAAATAATGAAGAACAAAAAAATGTTCTTTCATTAAGACTCTACGTTTAACACTTTAATTTGAATATTCCATTGTGACAGCAAAAAATGTCCTAAAAAAAAATCCTCTTTACGAAAGGATGAAAGATTTATTCATGATTTATTAAAGATCTCCATCATGATCAAGAGACGCTGCCGGGTCTAGACGCCAAGTAATTAATGTAATTGAAAAAGTGTTTTTAAGTTGCAAATCCACCGTCGATTGTGATCCATAGTTCAAACAAAAACATCCGAAAAAATGATAAGACCCGAAAAAGTATTTTTTTCAATGTGTTATGTTACACAATAGCAGAATAGATGTAACAGGTATCAAGTGGAATAAAAAAAAAAAGAAAGAAAAAGACCGAGATCACCGTGGTTCTTGGAGTTTCTGACATTGCAGACAGAGAGCTTATGCAAATTCGTCACCGCAGCGCGAGTCACACAAGAGCCTGAAAGGCGTACACCGTTTCGGTCACTCTCTCTCTCTCTCTCTCTCTTCATATTTCACAGTACAAAGTACAAACACACGATTGAACGGATATGACGTGGCTCGTTTCCCGGAGATGCATTTTGAATCCATAAAGGGTCCCTCCACCGTTCCATTCACGTTTTAATCTCACTGTGTCTCTTTATATCTATTTCATCTATATCTCTCTCTCGAATATCATTATCCGATCGAGTCTACGATCATAAACTCCCGCGGGATAAAGATCTCATTGCATCTCCGGTGGTACACGTTTCAGTGCCATTCCAGGGATCATTGGATCATAATCCAAGAAATTGAGTGATCTATTTTAAGGGGGGAAATAGGGTTAGACGGTTAAAAAAATCGATTTATTTTAATTTCATAAATTGTTAGTAAAACTATTGAAAAATATGTTCCCAAAATTTTAAATGAAAATTCCGACTCGTTCTATTGTTCTAAGCCATTAAGGAGGGAAATAGGGTTAGGACAGTGTTTTCTCGATGATTTTCATGAATTTTTTTATAGTATAAAAAATGAATATAATTTAATGAAACTTTGAGAATATTTTATACATATATTTAAGTATAGAATATAACATTTTTGAAGAATTTTCTTGGAAAACACCGAAGAAAATTTATGACTGCCTTGACTTTGTTTTTCTTGCTACTATTTTTTCAAACGCGTTTTTCTGAAAACGACTTTTTTTTAACTTGCGTACACGCTAGTTTGAAAAGTTTCCAACCAATCGTTTTGAAAATTGGCAGTTACTTTCTTCATAGTATTGCGCTCTATATGAACCTAAAATCGGAATATTATCATTATTTAAAATAATTTTTATTTTGCAAATAAAGTTGTAAAAAATGGCAAAAAATCATGCTTTTTTGCTTTGACCCCTGTAAAAAATTCAATTTTCTATTTTTTTGATAGCATTTAGGTTCATATAGAAGAGAGACATACAATAAAAGTAAATTCCAACCTCGTTTGATTTCAGATGAAAATTGCGGCTTCCAGAATGTACGCAAAATGCTGAGTCTGATTGTGACCTGCAATATGGGGTCGCTAATATTTTCGGTGTTTTTCAAGAAAATTCTTCAATAATTTTATAGTATATACTTAAATATATGTATAAAATATTCTCCAAGTTTCAATGAATTATATTCGTTTTTACACTATAAAAAAATTCATGAAAATCATTGAGCAAACGCTGTCCTAACCCTATTTCCCCCCTTAAGAGCTCTCTCCTATCTATATATTAATCTCTTTAAAATGATCCACCAACGGATTGCACAGAAATGTGTATCAGAGAAATTGTCGTATTACAGTAAAAAGTTGGAATTAACGGTCACACCTCGTTCTTAATAATTTCTTTAACGTAAAAATAGTTTTTTCTTTACGACAAGTACTTTCAATAGTTTTCTCGGTTAATTTTTCTTTCGTATTCTCGCTTTGGATAAGGGAAATTCGTCTCTAACGACAACTTCCATAACGCTAGCGTATTTTTGGGTATAATCTTGTGGCCCTTTGACGTTTTCCGATTCGTTGACTAAAAGGGAGGACAGGCGTGATCTATGGAACGTTGGGCAACTATGCAGCTGTGCGGTAACCCCATAGTTACAAGCCTATACGGACTCGAGACTCTTAAAACGCGGATGTTCGACATCCATTCGACGATCTAGATATAATAGTCCGACTAGACTATTCTACGCTGCATCGCCGCCATTTAAAGTTATTTTTAACAATTTACACTTTAATTTCCTGTGAAAAATCAACGGTTTACGTTTCGTGTAATTTAATTCGTGACATTGGTCACTAAAAATAGATAAACTTACCATTTGTTGGGCGCTCTTTGGCTTTCTGTTGACGTCGATCACCTTTTGATTGGCTGAAAGGAAAGAATTTTTGTTTATTTCATACAAGTACTGGATTTTAAGTTGATTTTATTAACGAAGAGTCAAATGGGCAACGTTTTTCTTTAGCCAATAAGAAAAAAAAAAAAAAAGAAACCGTTTCCATTTAATTTCAGGCCAGGTCGAAAGTGAATGAAACTTTTCATAAACAACTCTTGATACTGACTCTTCATTGTAATAACGTTAAAAATAATCCATTCCAATTTTTCTGCATTAAGTCAAAAAAATTCTAAACCTCTTCTAAGAGTCCTGCGAAAGACTCATTCTACTTCCTTCCGGTTTTCTTTTTTTTTAACACTTCAATTCCAAACGAACGACGGATCGTCTATAGTCCATTGTTCGCTCGTCCAAATACCCCGTGGAATTAAAAGTTCATCCTTTTTGGACGTCATTGAGTCGATAAAACCAACACGAATGTCTGTTGAGTGCAAGGCATATGGTGAGCGAGTGAGATGGCGTACGCGTGCCAAAGAAGCGGCACGTGACCCGTGTCAACCCGGCGAACACGTGAACGTCAAAAGTATATTGTGAGCCATGCGGTCGAGCTCCGCCACTCTTTTTATTATGCTGCTTGCAGTATAAGACGTACCATAAATTACATATATATACATTTTCTTTTGCAGGCATCCCTTTCTATCGCACTGTCTGAGACACGGAGCTATTAGTGGACTAACTGTCCAAAGCCATAATAGTATTGCTGATGGTGTCTCACCGCGAGTTCACGTGGACACCGCACAGTTTCTTATACTGTTAGGCACCGTTGGATCGTCAATTTTTTATTTATTTTCCATAGCATACGTTACAGCATAAGGATAAACACGTTTGTAACTCGATTCTATCTAATTTCGTTCTGTCAATCTCGTTTATGTCAAATTTTATTTTGACAATCTCGATTCAGTGAATTTTGCTCGGTTAATCATGACTCTCATTTTGTTTAATTCTGTCAATTCCTAATTACGCCAGTTTCTCATCGATATTATCAACGCGATTGATGTAATGTCAAAATCGCGACTCTTTTGGTATCTGCATCAATGTAGGCTAATTGTTGATAGTGTCTCACCGCGAGTTGACGTGGACACTGTACAGTTTCTTATACTCTTAGGTACCGTTGGATCGTCAATTTTTTTTTTTTTTTTTTCATAGCATACGTTACAGCATAACGATAAACACGCTTGTAACTCGATTCTATCCAATTTCATTCTGTCAATCTCGTTTATGTCAAATTTTATTTTGACAATCTCGATTCAGTGAATTTTGCTCGGTTAATCATAACTCTCATTTTGATTAATTCTGTCAATTCCTAATTACGCCAGTTTCTCATCGATATTATCAACTCGATTGATGTAATGTTAAAATCGCGATTCTTTTGGTATCTGCATCAATGTAGGCTAATTATTGATAGTGTCTCACCGTGAGTTCACGTGGACACTGTACAGTTTCTTATACTGTTTAGGCACCGTTGGATCGTCAATTTTTTATTTTATTTTTCATAGCATACTTTACAGCATAAGGATAAATACGCTTGTAACTCGATTCTATCTAATTTCGTTCTGTCAATCTCGTTTATGTCAAATTTTATTTTGACAATCTCGATTCAGTGAATTTTGCTCGGTTAATCATGACTCTCTTTTTGATTAATTCTGTCAATTCCTAATTACGCCAGTTTCTCATCGATATTATCAACTCGATTGGTGTAATGTCAAAATCGCGATTCTTTTGGTATCTGCATCAATGTAGGCTAATTATTGATAGTGTCTCACCGTGAGTTCACGTGGACACTGTACAGTTTCTTATACTGTTTAGGCACCGTTGGATCGTCAATTTTTTGTTTTATTTTTCATAGCATACTTTACAGCATAAGGATAAACACTCTTGTAACTCGATTCCATCCAATTTCATTCTGTCAATCTCATTTATGTCAAAATTTATTTTGACAATCTCGATTCAGTGACTTTTGCTCGGTTAATCATGACTCTAATTTTCATCCTCTAATTTTTCTGTCTATTTCTAATTACGCCAGTTTCTCATCGATATCATCAGCTCGATTAATGTAATGACAAAATCGCGATTCTCTTGGTATGTGCATCAATGTAGGCTAATTGTCAATGTACTCGGAGGCGGGAAACTATCACGAGAAACGCGATGATTGTCCCCAAAGTTAACGATCCGGTCACCTGCTGTGTTTTTTGTCCTAGGCAGCGAACGATTGCAAAGAGAATGTTTTTCTCACACCAACGACGAGTTTCGTAACGGGTGTTAAGTGTTATATTGTCAGTCAAGTATGCGCGGATAGGGGGGAGACGTCGTAAATCATATCGGCCCTCGTGTGTACTGGACTTACGTTCACCGTGTGTACATATAAGTGTTACAATATATGTCGGTAATGTATATGATACTCACTGACGGCCTCGACGAGGTCCGCGAGGAGGACACCGTCGCAAAGGTCTGCCTGTAGGTCGGTGACCCTTCTTTTGCAGCCACCACGTTCGAGATAATGATTAGCCCAATCCGTGTAAATCTGCAATCATAATTTAATCCTAAACTTTAATAAATATATTGAAACTATTAAAAAAAAAAATAACGAAGAAAAGCGTTTGTAAAATATTTTGTATGAAATAAAAATTGGTAATTCCATGGGAATTTTTTCATCGTATTGCATTTCGTTGAACACAAATAATACTTAAAATTTCGTGACAATTTTTTGTGCATTAATCATCGGAGATTTTTACTGATAAAATATGAAAATCATCGTTCCTCATCCAGCCCCCTTTAATGTCACAATAAAATATTTCTAACATCTATTACCTGGCCGATGCGTATACCTAACGATCGATGATGGAAAGTCGATGGTCGATTATTTTTCATGTTATCTCGATGCTCGAGGCATCTGGAAGAAACGAGCAAGAGAGAAAGAGAGATACTCGAAGCTATCGCTGTATACGCTATATATTAACGATACGATATGTGCTCGCATTCGTCTTGCATTCTCGAACGTGTGTGCACACAGAGAGGCCGAGCATCAGGATTATTACTTTCTTTACCCAAGCCATATCAAAGCTCTGTATATGGCTCGCCCCTCCCGCGGCAATAAACTCTTGCATTTGCGTTTCGTGACGTGTACATACGACTTGAACCAAAAACCGTAACTCTTAACTATGATAAAGTAATAACACATATCGTACCGGGAGCTACGATAATATCGGAGTGAAAGAATTGACGTAGAGTCCACGTCGACTTGATCAACTGGAACGTATAAAATGCTTCGGATATTCCATACAAAATCAACGAACTTTACTGTCAAAACGAACGTCAAATTTTTCTTTTTAAAAACACAAGTTTGTTAGGAAATATAGGATACTTTTGGATATCGAAGAAATAATCTGAAAAGAAAAATCATTAATGCAATCTGAGAGGATGAATCATTGGTCAAGTTGACATAGAACTGCCTATATACCGCGCGAGATACGTTATCGCCATCGTGGCTGGGACGTAATGAAAATTGGCGAGTAACAGCGGCGGTTTGCTGACTACGAACCAGCGAGAAGTACATCTCGGACTATTGCGCGCACGGCCATAAAGTTAACAGTGTAAAATAAGTGAGATAGAGTAATACGAATAGCTATGTATATATGCTCGCGATAGATCGATGAAGAAAGTCCAATGTGTGCATGCTCGAGAGAGGAGCGGTCTCGTTGATAACATTACCGAGAAATGCCAATTCTACGTAGATGGGATCAGGAAAATCATAAAACAGTCACGACAATGATTTCATACTCGTCTAATATTAGATCTTCTGCGTTATCTTGTATTTTCGCCGCAAATTACAATCAACGTTAGGCTGGAAATTAATCCTTAAGTTTATTAAGGGGGAAAATAGGGTTAGACGGTTAAAAAAATCGATTTTTTTTTAATTTCATAAATTGTTAGTAAAACTATTGAAAAATATGTTCCCAAAATTTTAAATGAAAATTCCGACTCGTTCTATTGTTATAAGCCATTAAAGTGAGTAGCTCTCCTTTAGGCCCCGAGCGCGCTATTTTTTCAAACGCGTTTTTCTGAAAACGACTTTTTTTGGAGTTGCGTACACGCTAGTTTGAAAAGTTTTCAACCAATCGTTTTGAAAATCGGCAGTTACTTTCTTCATAGTATTGCGCTCTATATGAACCTAAAATCGGAATATTATCATTATTTAAAATAATTTTTTTTTTGCAAATAAAACTGTAAAAAATGGCAAAAAATCATGCTTTTTTGTTTTGACCCCTGTAAAAAATTCAATTTTCTATTTTTTTGATAGCATTTAGGTTCATATAGAAGACAGACATATAATAAACGTAAATTCCAACCTCGTTTGATTTCAGATGAAAATTGCGACTTCCAGAATGTACGCAAAATGCTGAGTCTGATTGTGACCTGCAATATGGGGTCGCTAATATTTTCGGTGTTTTTCACGGAAATTCTTCGAAAATTTTATAGTATATATTTAAATATATGTATAAAATATTCTCAAAGTTTTAATAAATTATATTAATTTTTTATACTATCAAAAAATTCATGAAAATTATTGAGAAAACGCTGTCGTAACCCTTTTTCTCCCCTTAAGTGCGAAGGAAAGGACTTTCAGTGTAGGCTGTAATTGGAGAATCGAAACATTTAGTAATCAATGGATTCATTTAACTAATACTGAAATGACTCTTCGAGGATCGATCGAAGTTTCAATGTGATAATGGTCAATTGATCGGGGTTGATTGTTGGCGGGAATCGGCTTGCCGACTATCATCCAAAATCTGGTTTTCCATTTCCGCGTTCTTCTCATCGACTTTTTTTTTGAGCTTTCGACAAAAACTCAGTGTTTTTCGTAATAAGCGGAAAATTTCCGATCGAATGAGGTATCGAAACAATGTAAAAAACGAAGAAAATTTTGTTGTCATTTTTTGTCCACTTTTTCTGAAACCTAAAAATAGCGAAATTTCAAATGGCCATAACTTGGCTTCCGTTTAATCGATTTTGAATTTTCAGGGCGTTTTTGAAAAAGTCTCGAGTAGACTTAGAAAACGCCATTTCACTCATCCCGATATCTTAATTATTGTGGCCGTGAGGTCACCTTGAAAAACGGCGAAAAAAATGGGAAGGGGTATGTACGAGGTCTGTTCAAAAAGTATTGCGAATTTTGAATTTCCGCGGGCTACGTATATTCGATTTTCGATTATTTTGTGGCGTTAGGTTGGTACTCATGTGCCTCACTTAGGCTGAAAAAATCGGCCATTTTGAATGTTTAGTTAATTGTTGACAGCTGTTTTGGTTAGACGTGTTTTGGCTTGTCTTCGATTTTTGCCTATTCTAAAAGAGCAGCTTCCATTGCGATGATTGAGCTTTGGTTTCCACGTCATAACCATAAACCCATGATTCGTCACCGGTTATGACCCTCTGGAGCAAATTTGGGTCGTCGCGGACCGAGTCCAACAGCTCCTTAGCAATGTTAACGCGACACTGTTTCTGTTCGAAATTGAGCAATTTTGGCACGAATTTCGCGTCGACCCGTCTCATGCCCAAATCATTGGTAAAAATCGAATAGCACGAGCCAATCGATGTTTAATTTCTCAGCAACTTCTCTAACGGTGATTCGACGATTGGCCAATATTATTTTCTTCACTTCATCAATGTTTTCGTCCGTTGTTGATGTGCTTGGGCGTCCGGAACGCATTTCGTTGTTCGCATCTTCTCGGCCCTCTGAGAACATTTTGTAACACCGATAAACGTTGCTTTGGTCCAAGGTAGCTTCACCATATGTCACAGTCAACATTCGGAATGCGTCCGCGCACTTAATTTTGTTTTTCACACAAAATTTGATACAGATTCTTCGATCCATTTTTTGGGAATAGGCAAAAATCGAAGACAAGCCAAAACACGTCTAACCAAAACAGCTGTCAACAATTAACTAAACATTCAAAATGGCCGATTTTTTCAGCATAAGTGACGGACATGAGTACCAACCTAACGCCATAAAAAAATCGAAACTCGAATATACGTAGTCCGCGGAAATTCAAAATTCGCGATACTTTTTGAACAGACCTCGTATCGAGAAATTGGCAAAAATCGACGCTCCAAC